>SJYT01035364.1:329502-350500 GCA_006410635.1 Cephalophus harveyi
GTGCCCTGGGGCATGGCCCCTAGAGTCAGGCTGCCTCCAAGAAGGGAGGGAAGGACCCCAGGGCCTCACTGTCTGCAGGTGGGGCTGATGGAAGTTAGACACCTCATTCTCCCGGGCTACACCCTGGGCCAGAACCCCAAGCAGCTCTCTCCTGTCTGTTTCCTGCACAATATTCTGCACATAATTGCTGAAGAATGAATGAATGAATAAGCCAACGAACCAATCAATCACGCAACATACGAACAAACGAATAGATGAAAGAAGATCTGGCTCTTGTTCCAACTGAGGGACGAAGCTGCCAACTCCAGCTTCCCGGGCATGTATTCCTAAGGGGTGTTCACAAAGGCTTCCTGACCACGGAACACTTTTTGAGGCTATCTGTGAGGGATGTAAGTGTTTGGGGCAGGAAGAAAAAGAAGAAAAAGACCTGGCAATTTCTGGAAGGAGTAGAAGGCACCCTCCAACTTGGCAGGTAGGCCAGCCCTGCCTGACTGTGACCAGTGGGGGGCATGGCCAAAGGCAGGTCCCAGGGCTGCAGCAGCCTCCGAGGTCTGTGCCTTCAGCGTCCTTGACCTGCTGGACCAAACCCTGCCCTTGGGGCCCCCTCCAGGTCACCTCCTCTGTGAAGCCTTCCCCAAGCGCACAGGAGGGCACTGGCCGCTCATGCATTCTGAGTAGGAAGAATCTTCCACCCCATGGAAGGGGTTTTACAAGGATTTACAAGGACACGTGTCCAGGTCTCATCTCCCACTGGCTGACTGGGATGACTTGAAAAAGGGATGTACCCAAGTGCTGGAGCCCCTGTCTTGTCCCAGGACCAACGTCAGGGTGTCGAGGACAGGGGAGGGGCCCGGGGTAGGAGAGGGGCGTTACGGGCAGGGCCCTCGCACTAGGCATTGCTCACACCGGGCACGGGATCTGACTTGACCTCCAAGCAAATAGGTGGTGCTCCTGACGCCAGGTCACAGATGAGGAAACGGTGCGGGAGGTGAGGGGACCCAGAACACGACGTAGCCATGCCTCTCTGTTACTCTGCCAAGGTGGTCTGGATGAGAGAGCGGATGAGCTGGGGGCTAGGGCCTTCCTGGAGTTGTGACCGCTGATGCTGCTGAACCGGCTGGACTTAAATAACGAGCACTGGACAAATATTTATCCCAGACGCCAGAGGAGCCGAGCAAGTCTCCGCCCCTCGCTCCAGGTCCCTGCTGATGAGGTGGGACCCTTGGGAGGGGAGGGCTGCTGCAGGAAAGGGGTAGGCTTTTACCGCAGGAGACTCTGGTCTCCTGGAGGGGTGTCCCCAAAGAGGCAGAGGGGGCGGGGACGGGGGGGGTGGCTCGCCCCTTGGGCACCTCCACCAGGTGACTCAGCAGCAGACTGCCCGGCGCCCGCTGCCCGGCCCTCTCCGCTGACCCCTCCGCCTGCCAGAGCCAATATTTGAGGTCAGGAGGTCAGCTGGCGTTTGTGAGCAGGCCATGGGGCCAGCGGGGGCTCCCTCTGGGGCCAGCGCTGCCTCTCCACTCCCTGAGGCTGCCAGGGCTCTCCCGGGCCAGTCTGCAGGGTGGCAGAGGGCCGCTCCAGGCTCTGGGTACCTCCTCAGCCACAGCACGGAGCTCCCTCCAGGCCCCCTGCCTCAGAGTGGTACCATCTGAGATCCCAGAGGCATCGGATTGTATGGCCTTCTTAGCCATACAGGCAGGCAGGACAGGGATGACCCTTACACGTGACAGGTAGACCGAGGCCCTGAGACAGACGGGGAGGTCTGCCCGGAGTCACGCAGCCCTGGGGCCCCCGGGCCAAGGTCCAGGCTCTCCCTTCGGGCGTGTGGTCCTCATGAGAACCCCTGGACCACCTCAGTCAGCTGCCGAGGACAAGGCCAGCCCCCCAGCCACTCAGGAGGTGATGCAGCTTTGGGAAGACATCCCCCCGGGCCAGGGCCCCTGCCCCACTCAGATCATCTCAGAGCCAGACCCCAGACTAGCTTCGGGGTGGCTGGGAGCGGTGGGACCCAGACGGCCAGGCCTCGATGGGCCCCCCAGCAAGCACCAGGCGCAGCGTCCAGCCTCTGCTGGAGCCCACCAGCCCCTCGGTGTCCAGCGGCCCACCCGGCCCAGAGGAGCACGTGCTTCCCTGGGCCGTCCTATGAAGGCTGCGGAGGTGAAGGAGCAGGGAGGACCGCCCGGGAGGAAGGGGGCTGGGAGGCGGGGGCTGGGAAGCCCCGGGACCTCTGCCCGGCCGTGTCTTCTGGCCCAGGCTCCTGGCCCCACGCGCCGGGAGCCAGGCAGCAGGAAAATGTGAGTGTCAGCACGGCGACGCCACATTCCTGAGGTCTTGCTCCCCGCCTCGGGGCTGCCGCCCCCGCCTCTGCCCAGACCGCAAAGCCACGCTGGTGGGTCCTGGGCTGTCGCGCCCGCCCCCAGCGGCTCATCCCTGGAATGCCCTCCCGCCAGCCCGCCGTGGCTTTGGCTGCCCCAGAGGCCCCCCGGCCGGGCCAAGGCTTTCAAGTGTGTTCCCAGGGGGCCTGCAAGGCTGCTGCTGCCTCCAGAGGGCTGGGTATTTTGGGGGACATCCCCTAAAGGAAAACAGGGCAGGAATGCTGGAGGCTGAGCATCCAGTCCCTGAGGCTTGGGTGTGGCCCCTGGAGCCGGGCGGAGCAGGAGGGGCGGGAAGAAGATGTGTATAAGAGACAGGGGTCTTTGTCTAGGGCGGCCCAGCCCGGGGCCCCGCGGGGGCAGGCAGGCTGGGGCTCCCAGCCCTGGCGGATTCTGCATGGCCTCTCTCTGGGCCTCGGTTGCCCTGGCACATGCTGAGGGAACACCAGGCACCAGGACGGGAGGGAGCGGGCGGGCGGGGCACAGGGACGCCCCTCCGAGGCGGCCTGTCTCTCTGTGAAGCTGCTCACCTCTTGGGCCTCCTTCTCTCCTCTGCAGGGTGGACACGAGGCCACGCAGGGCAGGGCCAGGATGATCACACTGCCCGCCTCTGTCGTCCCCTGCCTGCTGGTCTGGGGGTGTCTCCTCTCTCGGTCCCACGGAGGCCTGTGGGGCTCAGGGCCAGGCTTCCTGATGCACTCTCAAGGGGAGCCAGGAGCAGAAATCCAAGTCCAGAAGGAAAGAGGCTAGAGTACCCTCGACCTCAAGAAGCATTGGGCCCCCCAGTCTCCCATGCCCCCAGCTACCAGCTGTGCCCCTCGCCTTCCTGGGTCCCTTAGAGGGTCCAGACAAAAGAACCTTAGAGAGGAGGGGGGCAAGAGGGGAACTGGGGCTTGGAGGTGGAGGACGCCTCCCAGGCAGGTCTCTGACCTCTGTGAGGACCCAGGTGAGGGTCTTCCTGGCCCCACCCCAGCGACACTGGAGCACAGCACAGGCCTCCACCTTCCTCCTCCTTGCCCTGGTCCCTCTGCTCAAGGAGCTTTGCTTATGAGCATCACGGAGCCCCAGGCCTTCTGTGATATCCTGGCTTCAGCTTTCCCAAGCACGACCACGCCACGCCACGTGGGCCCTCCTTGTGTATGACGGCTGGGACCGGGCACCTTGACTGGGGGCGTATTGAGATTCAGAGATTAACCAGCCCCAAGGCCCAGCCAGTGGGCTCTGGAGCCGCCTTGAGCCTCAAGCCCAGGGCCTCTCTTGGGGCCACAGCAGGCCACGCCGGGAAGCTGCCAGCTGCCCTTCCAGCCCCCGAGGTGGGCATCGTGCCCATGGCCTCTCTCAGGGCAACAGGAGGGCACAGAGGAGGGGGCTTTTGTCCAGCCCCACAGGAAGGCTGGGGACTCACAGAGCTGGCCCTGGCAGCGGCTGGGCACCCCGGCCACCCGGGCAGAGGCGGTTAATGAACCCGCCCCAGCACAATGGCACGTTGTGCAGCCTGTCGGGCCGATCAGCGTGCCCGCCCGTCAGGGCTCCGGTGCTGGGAACACACGGCTAAGGAGTGCGACCCTTCACGCCACCGCGGCGGGCAAGGTGGGGGCCCATGGGGCCCTGTGTGTGTGGGGATGATCAGGAGGACATGACCGCCGGCTGACCCTCGGGGGACCCAGACGTCGAGGCTCCTCACCCATCCCTTGTCCTTGGAATGTGTGTGCCATCTACCATTCTCACTTCCTCAACTGCCCCGAGGACACAGCCTTGAGAGAGCAAGGTGGCGCTGAGACCATTTGGCCGGACAGAACACGTGGCCGAAGCCTAGTGAGGACTCTACGTAAGCGTGCGGACTTGGCAGGTGGACACGATCCGCTGGTCTTACGGAGGCTCAGATGAGTCTCCTACGTAAGTTTCCGGCTTGCTCCACCCGCCACCCGCCCATCTGGCCGAAGCCTAGTGAGGACTCTACGTAAGCGTGCGGACTTGGCAGGTGGACACGATGATCCGCTGGTCTTACGGAGGCTCAGATGAGTCTCCTACGCAAGTTTCCGGCTTGCTCCACCCGCCACCCGCCCATCTGCAGGGAGCGGCTGCCTCCAGTATGGGGACAGTTTATACGCCGACACCCCTGTGCCCCCTGATGCCCTCCCATCGAACAAGTGCCCCTCTGTCACCATCTGGCACAGGGAGCCAGCATGAGAAGGGGCGCCGTAAGCACGGGGCAGCAGGACCACCAAGCCAGCCTGGCTTGGAGGGCTGGGTGCCCACGTTGGGCCAATGATGTAGGAGGAGGAGCCAGGCTAGGGCTCCAGAGCCCCTCCCAATTGTGACCTTGAGCTGACCCCCTCACGCCTCAGTCTTTGCATCCCTACAATGGGCCCACTGCCTCCCTGCTGCCCCCAAGGCCTGTGGGAAAGCATGCTACTCAAAGGGTGGAGACTCTCCTGTGAACTTCACGTGCGATGAGAAGGTAGGCTTTGCTCCAGGAAGCGAGAAGGCCACTTACAGCCTCGGTGCCATCATCATGGCCTCCAAATGCCCTTGGGGGTGGGGCGGGGTGGGCTGGTGTTAGATGAACCAGGCCACCCACAGAGAGAGAGGACAGCTGAGTCCCCACGGCAGACCGCACTGAGCCCTTAGGGAACTCGCTTCTCTCTTAGAGCCAGTTTCTCCGTCTGTGGAATGACGGGTTCAAGACTCCCAGGCTGGGCTGACCCCCTTGGAGACCGGCGGTCACTGCCCGCAGGTAACCCAGTGCCGCAACTTGGATGGGTGGCCCTGACGTCGGCCGAGCAGGAGGTGGGCATCCTCCCCGCCCCAGCAGAACGCAGGGACCCCGAGGCAAGCGCTGAACCACAGAAATAGCCCAGCAGCGTTCCCACAGGCTTCTGGGTGGTATTTTTAGCCCTGGAGCCAGAGGCTCGGCTTGTTAAGAATAGCCCCGGGCAGTGGGAAAGCGCTCTGGCCGTGGGGGCGGTGGTGACCGCTGTGAGAGGCCTGCAGAAGTCTGCTCGCGGTGGCTGCTCCCCAGGCAGGGCAAGATAGCATCTGGTCTGCAAAATCAAGCATGAAGGGTTTCTGTGACAGCCGTGACCGAGAAAGAGGGTGGCATCCTCACCGAGCGCCCCGGTGGCTCCGGGACTCCTGGCGGACAGCAGCCTGCAGGCTGGGGCTGGCTGCCTCCTGGGGCTCTGTGCCTGTGGGGTCTGACTCGCTCAGCGGATGACTGTTCAGGGCTAGGCGCCCCTGGGCGTGACTGTGCCATGATCCCCCTGGGGGCTCCTGCCCAGGGATGGGGTGCCCTTCTCAGGTCACCCAGCCAGGGCCCACTGGGCCAGCTCCAGCTCCTTGGGTTGTTGTTCAGTTGCTCAGTCATGTCCAGCTCTTTGCGACCTCACAGACTGCAGCACGCCAGGCTTCCCTGTCCTCCACCACTTCCCAGAGTTTGTGCAAACTCAGGTCGGTGATGCCATCCAACCATCCCATCCTCTGTCGCCCCCTTCACCTCCTGCCCTCCATCTTTCCCAGCATCAGGGTCTTTTCCAATGAGTCGATTCTTCGCATCAGATGGCCAAAGGAGTGGAGCTTCAGCTTCAGTATCAGTCTTTCCAATGAATATTCAGGGTTGATTTCCTGTAGGATTGACTGGTTGGATCTCCTTGCAGTCCAAGGGACTCTCAAGAATCTTCTCCACCACAGTTTGAAAGCATCAATTCTTTGGTGCTCAGCCTTCCTTGTGGTCCAGCTCTCACATCCAATCATGACTCCTGGAAAAGCCATAGCTCCCTGGAAGGTCAGATATTTCTGCCCCGGGTCTGAGATGCTCCGCCAGAGCACAGGTCACAGATGGGCCTGGTGTCTACAGAGCTCCCCTCCCTCGAACCTTCCCCTTCTCATCCGCTTCTCCAAGGGTGGAGGGAAGCTCTCCACCCCCACCCTGCAACCCTCTCTCCACCCCAAATCCTCTGCCTCATTCACACGGATTCCACTGATGATCCTGCCAAACGAATTGGTCCTAGCCGTGAATTCTCCGGAGGGCAGGGCCCCGAGACGGCCGGGCCTCCCCGTGCTTGGGACAAAGGGTACAAGCAATTGGCAGTTGTCGCTCAGCGAAGACAAAGACAAATGACCAAGGAATGGCCTGCCGAGGCTCACAGTGACAGCCTCTCATCCAGCGCTTCCTCTGCTCCAAGGCCGTCCGTGGCCCCCCGTACCTGTGTGGGCGCGCTCCGTCACTTGAGTCACGTCCGACTCTCTGCCGCAGTTCCTGTAGCAGCTGGATACACTGTGAACTGGCAAATCTTTGTTGCCCCCTGATGAGGATTCATCTGGAGACACAGGGAGGTTGAAGCAGATGAGGGCAGAGAGGTCTGGAGTCCTGGTGAGGTGGGGGCCCCGATACCGGCTCAGAAGCTGCTTTCCAAGCAGTGTGGCACCTGGTGGGGAGGGGGGCAGGGCAGCATCCAGACACCTCAGCCAGGCACTCAGGGCCTGCCAGGGCCGTCCACAGTGCCACCCAGTTCTACCACTTTCTAGGGTTCTATCTTGCTCAGGAAACACCCAGGCATCCCGCTGACTGGGACCTGGGGAGACTTGAACCCCAGATGCTTCTCACACTGGAGCCCCATGGGCGCACCTCCCCTTCCAGGCTGACGTCAAGAGACTTTGCAGCTCACGTCGGGCTCAGAGCAGGGGGCCTCTCCCAGCCCCTCTGCCCCGCCTGTCCCAGCTTACCCCCGTGACTCTGGGCCTCCCCCTGGAATCCATTCATTTACCAACTCATTATGCAGCCAGTCAGCCATCCGTTTTTTTTTTTTTTTTAATCCGCGTTTTCTGGGCACCTGCTGTGTGCCAGCTGCTTGAGACATGAAGACACTGAGGACCCCAGGACCTGACCTCCAGGAGCCCCCGGTTGGCAGAAAAGACAGTGAGGAGACTGAGAAACGCACGGTCCTGACAAGAGCTGGTATGAAAGATACAAGGGAAGGAGAGCTGGCGGGACCCAGGCTCGGCTCCTGCTCAGGGTACCGGGGTGGGATCAGAGACACGTCCCAGAGGAGGTGCTGAGCAAGCAGATATTCGCTGAGTGAAACCATAGCTCCTGCGAGGTGCCTGGAACACCCTCGGTGCTCAGCCTGTGCAGCCGGGACCATGCCCTCCTGTTCTCTGCAAATACACCTCCACGCCTGGAACTGGAACTCTAAGAGCATCCTGTTCCTCCTAGCATCTGAAGACCCTGGACCAGCCCTTGGTAAACACAACTAGGGTAGGAAGGAAGACACCGTTTTCCCCTCCAAGCCTGCTGAAGAGCGGTGGCAGCCTGGGGGAATCTCGTGGGGGAAGAGGTAGACGGGGGATTCTGACCTCCCTCCTGGTGAGCTGGAGGGGTCTCCACGCTCTGCCCAGGACCACTGACACAAAGAGCCGGGAAAGGCACCCAGCCCGGTGCTCCCTTCCTTCCTTCTTGTGTCCTCAGCTACCCGAGACTCACTCCACGTGTGCCCCACCAGGGCCAGGCACCACCCTCGTCCAGGACCACAAACTCAATGAAGAAGACAAAGTGCCTGCCCTGTGTCCCCGTAGCGCGGGGGACAGGCCAGACTCTAAGACACAAGCGAATGATGGAGTCTGTTAGAAAGTGATGCAGGATGAAGGGGCAGAGCTGGAGAGACCCAGAGCTCTGGGGACAGTGATTTCGGGCAGAGATCGCTGGGAAAGGGTGCCCAGGAGGAGGGCAGAGGCGGTGCAAAGGCTCTGAGGCAGGAGGGCATCTGATGCATTAGAGCAAGGAGGCCCTGCACCCTGGGGCAGGACCAGAGGAAGCATGAGGAAGGGGAGACGGAGCTGGGGCTTGTCTGCTGTCGAAAGGACTTTGATTTTACACTGAGTGAGACCAGAAGCGTTAGAGGAGTTGGTCTCGCACCTTCCCAGATCAGCCTGTCTGCGGAGTTTAGAACAGATTGGGAAAAGGAAATGAGAGAAGTCAAGAGACCAGCAAGGGGGCCCAGATCACGCTTGGGAGACAAGACTAGGCATCGCTGAAAGTTGGAGGTGGGAGGTACTTGGAGCCTGATACGTGCAGAGGGTGGAGCCAGCAGGATTTCCTGATTGATGGGGTGTGTGGAGGAAAGAGGGAGCTGAGGGCTGCAGAATCATGGCCCCACCAAACGCCACCACCTGATCCCTGGAACCTCAGGCTAAGAGGACTTTGCGGGGGTGATTAAGTTAAGGATCTTGTGATGGGGAGGTTGTCCTGCATTGTCTGGAGAGGAAGAAAAAGGCAAGGGGGCCAGGGCAGAGATAAGGGTGATGCGTTGCTGGCTTTGAAGGGAAGGGGCTGCAAGCCAAGGGATGCAGGTGCCTTTAGAAGCTGGAAAAAGGCAAGGAACTGATCCCCCCGAGCCTCCAGAGCTGCCATGCACTTCCTCCAGTGAGACCCACATCAGACTTCTGACCTCCAGGCTGTGCAGGAATAAATGCGTGTTTAAGCCACTGCGATTGCGGTCCTTGGTGACGGCAGCCATGGAGACGAACAGGAGGGCCAAGGGTGACTTAGTGATCCTCATGTTCATGTCAGGACAGCCTCCTTGGTCCCGGTGGGCCGTGAGTGCAGATGGGAACAGATGGGTACGTGCCATGCCCACACCAGGAGGTCTATGGTCCAGCAGCTTGCTGTGGGTGAAGCACCTCCAGCCGTAAAGTAGAGAGAGTGGCAAGGCAAAGAACCCACCCCTCCAGGAGGGGGCAGCTCCTCTCTCCTTACAGGCCCCACTTCAGATCCGCGGAGTGTCACTGGCCACATCTATATGTCAGCAGGAATTCCCTTGCTCTCTGCAGCTCTGGGCGTGGTTTGCCAACTTGTTTTGGGGGAAGGGCTGTGTTAGAGCTGTAAGCACAGGAGCTTATCCTAATTTGATGCTCGCTCTATTTCTGTAACAGAATAAAAGGGATTTTAAGCAAATCCCTGGTTTCTCAGACGGTCAAGAATCCACCTGCAATGCTGGAGACCCGGGTTTGATCCCTGGGTCAGGAGGATCCCTTGGAGAAGGGAATGGCCACCGACTCCAGTATTCTTGCCTACAGATTTCAATGGACAGAGGAACCTGGCAGGCTACAGTCCATGGGTTCGCAAAGAGGTGGGCGTGACTGACCGACCAACACTTTCACACTAGCAAACACCCAGTAACCCATGGGAGTCCTCTTTTCTCAAGGGTCTTAAGGAGACTGCTACTGGCTACTAGAGTTATCAAGGCATGTGACATGCTCAGGTTCACTTCTTTTAATGAAGAGACTTTACTCCTTAGAGAGGTTTCAGGTTTGCAAAGAACCGCCTCCCCACCCGTTTGTTAATATCTCCCATTATTGCTGTACACTGGCTACAAGTAATGAGCCCATATGGATGTATTATGCTTTAATATCTGTTTAAACACTTTTTTTTCTCTTTGGGCCGAGCGACAAAGCCTGCAGGATCTTAATTCCCCAACCAGCCACCAAACCCTCACACCCTGCACTGGAAGCAAGCAATCCCAGCCACTGCACAGCTGGGGAAGTCCCGCTGAATTATCATTAACCCAAGTCCAGGGTTTGCATTAGGTTTCACTCGATATGGTACAGTCTGCGGGCTTTGTTCATGCACAACATCACGATTCCGCAGTTACCGTCTCACAGAGTCGTTTCACGGCCATAAAAATCTTTGCTCTGTCTGCTTATCCCTCCTCGGCCCACCCCTGGCTGCCACCAAACTTCACTGTCTCCAGAGTTTTGCCTTTTCCAGGATAGTTGGAATCACAGCGTGAGGCCTTTTCAGATTAGCTTCTTCCGTTCAGCAACATATATTTACTTTTCCTCCACAGCTTTTCATGGCATGATAGATTATCGCTTTTTAGGGCTGACTAGTATTCCTTTGCCTGGATGGACCACAGCTTATCCACTCACCTACTCAAAGACTGCCTGGTGGCTGTCAGTTTCGGGCAAATTTGTCTTTAAAAAAAAAAAAGACCATTTGCATTTTACTTATTTTTAATTTTTTGGCCATGACCTGTGGCATGCAAGAGGTATCAGTTCACTGACCAGGAATTAAACCCACACCCCCTGCAGTGGTGGTACAGAGTTTTAACCACTGCGCTGCTGGGGAAGTCCGTGGGGAAATTTGAACAAAGCTGGGACTATGCATACAGTCCATGGAATTCTCCAGGCCTGAATACTGGAGTGGGTAGCCTTTCCCTTCTCCAGGGGGTCTTCCCGACTCAGGGATAAAACCCAGGTCTCCCATGTTGCAGGCGGATTCTTTACCAACTGAGCCACTCGGGAAGCCCGCAGGCAGATTTTCATCATTACTTCTGTTTTGGTGGCCTGTGGTGAAGGTGAAGTCGCTCAGTCGTGTCCGACTCTTTGCGACCCCATGGACTGTAACCTATTAGGCTTCTCCGTCCATGGGATTCTCCAGGCAAGAATACTGGAGTGGATTGCCATTTCCTTCTCCAGGGAAGGTGGCCTGTGGAGGAAGTTCTTTATCCCCTGAAGGGGACTGGTGCAGAGTTGAGTGGCCTCAGGGTTTCTGGGGTGATGGGTGGCCCCGGGCAGTGTGGTGGACTTTCTGAGATGGTGGGCAGTGGGGGAGGGCAGGGCAGGACATCTCAAGGAGGCGCCCTGACATCTCCCCCTCCGCTCCGAGCGCCAAACAGAGGCTGGGTGAGCCTGAGGGACATCAGCCGGGTGTTCCCCACTCCGCGGGGAAGGCTGGGACCCTCCAGTGCTAGGACTCTGGAATGAGGCTGTCGTGGAGAGCACAACTGCTCAGCTGCCACCACCACCCTGCGTGTGTGTGTGTGTGTGTGTGTGTGTGTGTGTGAGAGAGACCCTGATGGGGGTCCCAGGGCAAAGGAGGGAGGCCCTTGCCCCCCGCCGCCTGATCCCCCACCCCCGACTCCAGAGTGCGGCACGGAGCAGGTGCTGGCCAGGTCCGCAGTTTCATGAAGACGGACCCCCCGCCCCCTCGTGCGGCTTTGCCGGCTGGCTCCTGCCAGGCGAGGGCACAAGAGGGAGACGAGGCTGGGCATGGAGCCGCGGCGCCCCCGGGGCCTGCAAGGCCGCCTCGCCCGCTGGGGGACCATCTCCCGGCCCGATTATCAGTGCTGATCTGGGTCGACCTCGCACAAAAACAGGAAGAACTGAGACAAGATCCTCCACCTTCCTCTGATTGTCAGCGCCCGATTGTTTCCTCGCGGAGACGCCATCCGGCGGCCTCACGGATGCCCTGTGCCTGGCCTGGCCAGCTCCCCCTGACCCCCAGTGGAGAGAAGGGGCCAGGGAAGCACGGGCCGCATGGCTGCCAGACGCAGGGAAAGACCTTGACCTCCCTCCGGTCTTTCAGGGCAAACCCAGGGGGCTTTCCGAGGCTGCGGGGGGCGGCTGGTGCTGAGGTGGAAACAACCTCCCAAGAAACGCCTTCAGCTGCAGGGCGACAGAGGAGCCGTCCCAGCAGGATGCAGGTGGCCCTGGCCAGGAGGTGGGAAGAGCCGCCCGCTCCCGGCACCCACGGCCAGCAGCAAAGAGCGGGAAGGAAGCGCGGAGGGCTGGGAGCGCCCGCCTTGGTGGGGAAGGTCGCCAGCCTCCCGCACCACTGCGAAGGGTTTCCAGCAGCTTACAGTCCCCACGTGGCATTCTCAATGACCCCCGGGGCTGGAGGAGCCCAGGAGGTGGAAGACTCGGTCCCGCACCCCGCTGCCCCGCTAGACACGCACACACAGGCATTCACGCGTGCTTCCGGGTCCGTGCACACACAAGCTCAGGAACCTCTTCCCCTGGGAAGGGAGTCCTCGCCTCCTGCAGAGTTTACAAGACCACCCGGGGCGGGGTGGGCTTTGTCATGGGTCCCACCTCAAAGGTGACCTGAATTCTATTCCATCTGGCTTCGGGAGGGCTCAGCCACTGACTGTCTGCCCCTTCACAGGTGCCTGCAACAGCCTTGAGCATCCACAGCGGCCTGTGCTCACCTAGTCCAGCCGCTCCTGCCCACAGCAGCCTGATTTCCCTGGGAGCAGGAGAAGTTGCCTGCACCCCCTCCCCGAAGAGCCAGCCTGGGAAATTCTGTAGTGCTGTTTCCATACTTGATGGACTGAAGCAGCACCACGCTCTCCCACGTGCAAGAGGAGTGGGCAGAGACCTCACCTGTTCATCAGCAGAGCATCAAAGAATTCACAACCATGTTTGAAAGCCACCATCAAGCTCAAATAGGATAATGGATCCTCGAGGTGAGGGGGCAGGGGATTTGCCTCCCACCCGACCCTGAGGCTCTTTGGCAATGCCTGATGCTGTGGTCTGAGTGGTCGTGTCCCCAAATTCACATGTCGAAAACCTAACACCCGAAGGCGTCCCCTGGCAGTCCAGTGGTTAGGATTCCGTGATTCCACTGCCTTGGCCTGGGTTCAGCCCGCAGCAGGGGAACGAAGATCCCGCAAGCTGCACGGTGCGGCAGAGGACAACCAAATCCAAGCAACAAAGCAAACCCTAACGCCCAAGATGACGGCCTGGGGAGGCGCAGCCTCTGGAGGGGACCCATGCCCATGAGACGCCCCGCGGAGCATCCCGTCCCCCTCCTCCAGGTGAGGACGCAGCGGGAAACCACCGCGCCGGCACCTTGACCTTGGACATCCTGCCTCCTGGAACCTGGGAATCGACGGCTGCTGTTTCTGAGCTGCCCCGTCTGTGGCGCTCTGTTAGAACTGCCGGAACGCGCTGAGATGCTGGACGCGTGTCTGGTTGTCACAGCTGGGTGAGAGTGCGGGTGGAGGGGAAACACCCCACAGGGCCCAGGACAGCCCCTCAGAGACGGACCCAGCCCCAAACACCTCTGGGGCTTCGGAGGAGAAACTGGGGCTAAGGGATGTGGCCTCCAGGTGTGGTCCCTCTGCCGGCCCGGGGGCCACCGGGGGGCTAGGACGTGGCAGGACAGCTGGCCCGAGAAGCAGCTCCTCACCCCTGGCTGAGGTCACGGCTCTTTGGGCGGCAGCAGAGGCCCGAGCTCTGGGGTGGGAGGGCCAACGGGATCCCTCACCACCACTCGGCTCCTTCCAACTGGTGCCCCCCGTGAATCACTCCCTCCATCACCACCCTGCTTACCCCCTGGAGGCAGGAGGGGCCACCCTGGATGAGCCACAGCAATCCAGGAGCTGGGAATGGATCAAAGACCTCTGACAATGGTCAGTGCCTGTGTAGACGCGGCTGGTGCAATGTGCCTGACCGGGGACCAGCGTGTCCTCCCCGCCGGACCGTCCAGCCAGAGGGACTCAGGCCTGTTCGCAGACAGCTTGGGTTTTCTTTAGTTCCTCTCTTTTTCCTCTGCACCCGCTCTGACTGCCCCCCGCCCCCCGCCCCGCTCCAGGGTTTCCCTTGAAATGCCAGCCAGACAGCTGCACAGGCAGCCCCCAACGCCAGCCTTCCGGGGCCCGCTCTGAGCCACGGCCAGAGAGGCCCAAGCCGGGCGTGCATTGTTCCATTTTTGGAATTCTTCAAGAGTGAGAGCAGCCTGGCTGTCAACGGAGCTCTGTTCACAGAGGCCGGCCCTGCGAAGGGGAGAGGGCCCGCTATTGTCCGGCTGGGCTGCGGGCCGCTGGAATGCGCTGGAATGCCGGCCCGCGTGGCATGGCCCCAGAGCGGGGTCTTTGTGTGCAAACACCGGCAGACCGGCCATCCCATAAATAATGACGACCTCACTGCTAGGGCTGGACAGGCGTCCGGGTACCAGGATTCCGTCCTGTGACAGGTGGGCATCCAGGGTGGGCCCCCCTTCCCCGAGAAGTTCCTGCCGCTGGTGGGTGGGTTGTTCATAAGAGATTGTTTTGACTAGGGGTTCAGCACTCAGACTGTGAGCCAGCTGAGGACAAGGGCTGAGTCTCTGTCTCCTTGATAGCCCCGGGGCTTGATCCAGAGGCTGGTACACAGTAGATGTTCACAAGCTTGTTGGATAAAGGCAGGTAGGAAGGAAGGGAATATGAATAATAGGTGGGTGATGGTTTAGTTGCTAAGTCATGTCCAACTCTTGTGACCCCATGGACTGTAACCTGCCAGGCTCCTCTGTCCATGTGATCTCCAGGCAAGAATACTGGAGTGGGTTACCATTTTCTTCTCCACAATAGTAGATTGAATAGATGGAAATGGATAGATGGATAGGAGATGAATGGACAGGTGAATGACTACTAGATGAATAGGTAAATGAGTGGTGGATAGATGAGTTGATTATGGATGGGTAGATGGATGGTGGATGAACGGATGAATGATGGATGGGTGGATGAATGATTGATGGATGGATGGATGGATGGATGGATGATAGAAGCATGGATGGCTGGATGACAGGTGGATGGATAGTGAATGGATGGATGAATGGATAGATGGATGGATGAGGGATGGGTGGAAGATGTGTGGATAGATAGTGAATTGACAGATGAGTGGATGGATGGGAGACGGTGGATAATGTGTGGATGGATGGTGGTTGGATGGATGGATTGATGGATAAGAGGATGGTGGGTGGATAGATGGATGGATGAGTGATGGGTGGATGGGTAGACAGATGTATCTGCTGGGTTTGGGAGGATGGAATCGGGTGGAAGCTCTTCACCTTCCACTCAGGTTGTGTCTTCTCCCTGGACAAGTGAGATGGTCTCTGGAATCATTATTCACCAAACTTAAGGCACCTGTGCTTACCTGGATTGAATTATCCCACACTGGGGAGGTGAGGATTGTTGTAAAGAACTAATTTAACCCTAAGTGATGCTGTCAATGCGGGCAACGGGGACTGCTTGCCAGCATACAACAGCTTGTGTTCCCGTGCACTCTGAAATCCCCTGCACAGGACGGAAAGCACCAGAATCCTGGGGATTTTTCTAGAGTGGATTTTGTTTTGCCAACGAGAAAGACTCACCATCAGATACAAGTGGTGAGAGGTGACCTGCCGAATCGAGAGCCCCTTCCCATCCCTCCGGTCAGCCATCACTGTGACCACCCACCGTGGCTGACCGGCAGCACTGCCCAGGAGAGGTGGCATCATTCAGAGCCCAGCGTGACCATCTGGGAGACCACTTCGCACAGAAACAGCCCTTCACTAGAGTTTCCAGCAGCCAGTCTCTGCCTGCCTGTCAGCAGCACGGCTGCCCGGAGGATGATTTCTCCTCTGCCTAGAACAACAGGATCCTCCACAGACAACTTGGCAAGGCCATGGCTGACCACTCACCACGTCCCCGCCCAGCATCCCTCATGACCCCAGAGTCTAGGGTAGAATACAAGAGCCTGAGGTCCTAAGCTACCACGTGAGATCACAATAATCGGTAGATGCGTATCGTGGTAGGTGAGGAATCAGCTTACTGAACCACAAGTACAATAGACACCCGATTTTGCACATATGTATCCACCTGCATGGAAACAGAGGAAGACCACAGACAGCATGTCTCCTAACCAGCACCCACGGAGTTGAGACCACATGTGGGGCCCTGCAGCGACCGTCTCCAGCGGGGTCTGGGTCCTGCTGACCACTCCCAGCTGGCAGCAGTTTCAGGAGCCCCCCTGCCCCTCTAACCCCCCCCCCACCTGCCAACGTCAGCCTTGTTCACACCTGCTGACGTTTCTGTGCTCATAGTTAATCCGTTCCTTTACATAACTATTACATCAACCAATGAAATCTAAGCGTAAAAAGTTATTCATTCTCTGGAACCTAAGCTTTAGAAAACACTGATGATGATAAGTTGCTAAAAAGGAAATGGAAAAGCTTCAGCTGAGTGCTAAGTAGGGCAGAGGTGAACAATGGTAGCAAACATTCACAAAATTCTAGAAGAATCTTGAATTAGGACTGTGAACTCGGAGTATAGAACTTGGGGCAGTAACAATACCAAATGAATGTACATTTGCCCCATTTGAGGCTAAAACAGTGTGGAAACCGTGAGCGCGAGCCACTCTGCTTTGAATGGCACGTCCCTTTCACTAGCCTCCTACCCCCCGGCCTCGGTTGGAGGAAGTAACTTCTTCTCCCCAAGACGCCGAGCATGGCTGTTCTAAGACTATAAGTGACTTTTACTTTCTTCTTTGTATTTTTCCACATTTTGCAAATTTTATCCAACCAGCATGTATCACCTTAATAATCAGAAAGGAAAAATATGTGTTTTACCAGCATCAACACGTCAGGAGGATCGCCGTTCCCAGGCAACCTAAGCCAGCGCTGCACCTTCAGAGATCAGAATTGCTCAACCAGAAGGAAGGGAATATGAATAATAGGTGGGTGATGGTTTAGTTGCTAAGTCATGTCCAACTCTTGTGACCCCATGGACTGTAACCTGCCAGGCTCCTCTGTCCATGTGATCTCCAGGCAAGAATACTGGAGTGGGTTACCATTTTCTTCTCCACAATAGTAGATTGAATAGATGGAAATGGATAGATGGATAGGAGATGAATGGACAGGTGAATGACTACTAGATGAATAGGTAAATGAGTGGTGGATAGATGAGTTGATTATGGATGGGTAGATGGATGGTGGATGAACGGATGAATGATGGATGGGTGGATGAATGATTGATGGATGGATGGATGGATGGATGGATGATAGAAGCATGGATGGCTGGATGACAGGTGGATGGATAGTGAATGGATGGATGAATGGATAGATGGATGGATGAGGGATGGGTGGAAGATGTGTGGATAGATAGTGAATTGACAGATGAGTGGATGGATGGGAGACGGTGGATAATGTGTGGATGGATGGTGGTTGGATGGATGGATTGATGGATAAGAGGATGGTGGGTGGATAGATGGATGGATGAGTGATGGGTGGATGGGTAGACAGATGTATCTGCTGGGTTTGGGAGGATGGAATCGGGTGGAAGCTCTTCACCTTCCACTCAGGTTGTGTCTTCTCCCTGGACAAGTGAGATGGTCTCTGGAATCATTATTCACCAAACTTAAGGCACCTGTGCTTACCTGGATTGAATTATCCCACACTGGGGAGGTGAGGATTGTTGTAAAGAACTAATTTAACCCTAAGTGATGCTGTCAATGCGGGCAACGGGGACTGCTTGCCAGCATACAACAGCTTGTGTTCCCGTGCACTCTGAAATCCCCTGCACAGGACGGAAAGCACCAGAATCCTGGGGATTTTTCTAGAGTGGATTTTGTTTTGCCAACGAGAAAGACTCACCATCAGATACAAGTGGTGAGAGGTGACCTGCCGAATCGAGAGCCCCTTCCCATCCCTCCGGTCAGCCATCACTGTGACCACCCACCGTGGCTGACCGGCAGCACTGCCCAGGAGAGGTGGCATCATTCAGAGCCCAGCGTGACCATCTGGGAGACCACTTCGCACAGAAACAGCCCTTCACTAGAGTTTCCAGCAGCCAGTCTCTGCCTGCCTGTCAGCAGCACGGCTGCCCGGAGGATGATTTCTCCTCTGCCTAGAACAACAGGATCCTCCACAGACAACTTGGCAAGGCCATGGCTGACCACTCACCACGTCCCCGCCCAGCATCCCTCATGACCCCAGAGTCTAGGGTAGAATACAAGAGCCTGAGGTCCTAAGCTACCACGTGAGATCACAATAATCGGTAGATGCGTATCGTGGTAGGTGAGGAATCAGCTTACTGAACCACAAGTACAATAGACACCCGATTTTGCACATATGTATCCACCTGCATGGAAACAGAGGAAGACCACAGACAGCATGTCTCCTAACCAGCACCCACGGAGTTGAGACCACATGTGGGGCCCTGCAGCGACCGTCTCCAGCGGGGTCTGGGTCCTGCTGACCACTCCCAGCTGGCAGCAGTTTCAGGAGCCCCCCTGCCCCTCTAACCCCCCCCCCACCTGCCAACGTCAGCCTTGTTCACACCTGCTGACGTTTCTGTGCTCATAGTTAATCCGTTCCTTTACATAACTATTACATCAACCAATGAAATCTAAGCGTAAAAAGTTATTCATTCTCTGGAACCTAAGCTTTAGAAAACACTGATGATGATAAGTTGCTAAAAAGGAAATGGAAAAGCTTCAGCTGAGTGCTAAGTAGGGCAGAGGTGAACAATGGTAGCAAACATTCACAAAATTCTAGAAGAATCTTGAATTAGGACTGTGAACTCGGAGTATAGAACTTGGGGCAGTAACAATACCAAATGAATGTACATTTGCCCCATTTGAGGCTAAAACAGTGTGGAAACCGTGAGCGCGAGCCACTCTGCTTTGAATGGCACGTCCCTTTCACTAGCCTCCTACCCCCCGGCCTCGGTTGGAGGAAGTAACTTCTTCTCCCCAAGACGCCGAGCATGGCTGTTCTAAGACTATAAGTGACTTTTACTTTCTTCTTTGTATTTTTCCACATTTTGCAAATTTTATCCAACCAGCATGTATCACCTTAATAATCAGAAAGGAAAAATATGTGTTTTACCAGCATCAACACGTCAGGAGGATCGCCGTTCCCAGGCAACCTAAGCCAGCGCTGCACCTTCAGAGATCAGAATTGCTCAACCACGGGGTTGGATCCTTTAGGGCCAGATCATTCCTTGGGGTGGGGGCGGGGAGACTGTCCCATGCACGGTGGGGTGTTTAACTCCTCAAGAGACCAGTAGCCCCCACCCCTGTCCCCAGCTGTGACGAAGGAACAAGTCTCCAGACATTACTCAAGGTTTCCTAGAGGATCAGTGTCACTGCAGGCTGAGAACCACTGGTCCAAATGAGTTTCTAGAACACTCCATGTCCATCCTGTGCGAAGCCTGGAGCCGTGGAACTTACGGGAAATCTTCTCTATTTCTCTAGACGACCCGCATGCCTCAGCCTGCCGCAAGGACCCCAGCCTCCTCACCGTTCCCACCCAGGTCCCCATCACACTGAACACGAGACAGGTAACACTCCAAATGCTTCCACTTTTCCGGATGCTTTGGCTTTACAGAGCCAGAACCCTGGATCATTGGACCCTATGTGTCTAAACACCATCCTTCCATTCTCACCCCTAGAAGGCGCTGTGCAGAGATGATGGTGACTGTCTTTCCAAGAAAGTTATTCTCAGGGCGCATGGAGCCCCATGCTGGCCACCTGCTCCCACAAAGGACCTCCAGGGCAGGCATGCAGCCCCTCTGGCATCACTTTCTTCTTCTTCTTCAGTACATCTGTTCTTTTCTCCATACTTGGAAAGACGTCGGCTTTTTCTGAATCTGGAAAAGCCCTCGAAGTATCCAGCCAAGTCAGAAGCATGGAGGGGGGCTTGCGGCTCCACACGGCCACACCCCTGCCTCCCTGTCTGGGAGAGGATGCTATCCTGTCCCCCACCCCTACCCTTCTTTAGCCACATGCTCTGGTTGGGCCTTGCTAGGAACCCTGGCCCTTCCGCTTTCCAGAAAGTGCCTGGGTTTGTCCACCTGTGGTCCCTCCAGTCATATACTAGGGGTCTGGGCAGCATATGTGGGAAGACTTTCCTATCAGGTTCCACGCATCACCAACCCAGAAAAGCCAAAATGAAACTGAGTGTGTGAGCTGTGAAGGTGAATGCGGAGGAGGCAGGGGAGGGAAGGTTCTGGAAGATCTGGTGGTCCTTCCCCAGGGAAGGCACACCAAGAGGAAGAAGACGGACCACACCCCCAAGTGCCTGGACGCCAGGCTTCACAGGGCAGACCACATGCCCAACACTGGCGAGGGAAGCCACTGGGGGTAGGAAATAGCATTAGACATTTATCCTTGTTTTCTCATGCTTTGCTTTTTTTTAAAAAAAATCACAGCTTTATCGAGACAGAATTCACACACCATGCAATTCACCCCTCCGAAATGCACAGTTCAGCGGTTTCTCATTCATTCACAAAGTTGTGCAACTATCACCACTGCCTAATTTTAGAACAGTTTCATCACCCCCCAAAAGAAACCTCACAATCGTTAGCAGTCACTCCACATCCGTGGCCAGCCAGACCCCGCTCACCACTAATCTCTCTGTCTCAATGGATTTGCTCATTCTGGACTTTTCACATAAATGGGATCCTATAATATGTGGCCTTTTCAACTGGCATCCTTCACTATATGTAATGCCTCCCCTGAATTGTAACGTGTCAATACTTCATTCTTCTTAGAACTGAAAAATATGCTGTTACATGGACATACCACAGTCTGCTTATCTATTCATCCGCTGATGGATATCTGGGTTGTTCATGATTTTGGTTTTTATGCTGCTGTGAATATTCCCATATGCATTTTAGGGTAGACGTATGCTTTCATTTCTCTTAGACGAATACCTAGGAGTAGAATTTTGGGGTCACACAGTCACTCTGTGTTTAATGTTTTGAAGAACTGCCAAACTATTTTCCAAGCTGACTGCACTATTTTACATTCCCACCACAATGAACCAATTTCTCCTCACCTTCGCCAACACTTGTTATTGTCTGTCTTTTAAATTATCGCCATCCTAATACATGAACCGTGAACTCCCTGATGTTCAAGCTGGCTTTAGAAAAGGCAGAGGAACCAGAGATCAAATTGCCAACACCCGCTGGATCATGGAAAAAGCAAGAGAGTTCCAGAAAAACATCTACTTCTGCTTTATTGACTATGCCAAAGCCTTTGACTGTGTGGATCACAATAAACTGTGGAAAATTCTGAAAGAGATGGGAATACCAGACCACCTAACCTGC
>SJYT01035365.1:0-16289 GCA_006410635.1 Cephalophus harveyi
GCGTTCAGAAGTTGTTTTGTGGAATTTACTCAGCGTTGAAATGTTCTTTTGATGAAATTGTGAGGGAGAAAGTGGTCTCTCTGTCCTATTCCTCCGCCATCTTAGAAGTCTCCCCTGAATACTTGTAATTTTATTGGAAATTATGTGTAAAAAATCAAAATTTGTATCTGAAAAAGAAATAAGCTTTCCTTTTTCCTTCTTAAGTATCTAAAGCTACAATCTCAATTTTAATTTTTCTTCTTACCTTCCTCATCAATCCTATAGAAGTTGACTTCCACCTTCACTTTCTCACTCTAATACTTTTTATAAAAGTCATGTATTAAATAAACTAATTTATTAGCTGTTGTTGTTTAGTCTCTATGTCCAATTCTTTTGCGACCTCATGGACAATATAGTCCACCAGGCTCCATTCTACATGGGATTTCTCAGCCAAGAACATTGGAATAAGTTGTCATTTCCCTTTCTAGGGGGTCTTTTTGACCCAGGGATTGAACCCATGTCTACTAATTATCCTACTTGGCAGGCAGATTCTTTAGCACTGAGTCACCTCTGCAAACACAAATAGACTAACTGGAAAATATAATGCATATATAGCATACCACCCCATGCAAATTGGCAAATATTAATAATAGCAGATTTTAACCACACAATAGATAGCTTTCCAATGCTGATGCTTGTAGACCACTGCACTTAACAACTTCAAGACATACTTTTTTAAAAATTGAATACATAAGGAATACTTATGAAAAATAACCTAAATTTTATAATGTTAAGTCTCATCAAGTTAAAAAAAAATTTATGCAATACTCAGAGTGAAAGTAGAGTGATAATGTTGACAGCACATTCAAAACTAACTAAGGATGATACCTCTTACAAGTATAAAATTATGGCATATAGCAAAAAAAAAATACATAAAAGAAAGTTTCTCCCTAAAGTTTCTCCCTACACATTTATGGTAGAAACTGATATCTCTCCACATAATGAATTATTTTATATTAAATAAAAAGGATTTAATATCTGTATACATTTCATCAAGCTTAGAAGAAGAGATTGCTAGCATTTTTATTTGTAACCAAATCATGTCTGTGATTATCACATTTTCACATTAACAGAGTAATATTCTCTTTTATGTTATTATCAAATGCATTTATCAGGTCTAATATTTTGTAATAGAGTAAATCTGATTTTCCATGTAGTAAAATTTGCTGTTTTATCCAGCAAAGCAGACAGACACCTACATAGTCTTAGATATGAAAGTCACAAATTTAAGAAAATGATTGTGATATTGTAACTATTATTTTTAAAGGTACGCGTTGCTCAAATCCTAATGATATCCATCTCACCTGAAATTGTTTGGGTTAGTGATGTTCCAGGTAGATTTGAAAGTAGTACATAAGCTAATATCTGCTAGTGTTTGTGATGATACAGAGAAAATAGAGGAAAACCTGAAGAATAAGGAATAGAGGTGGACAAACTGGTAATGAAAACTGATGACGGAAAATCTTTTAGTAGTTTGGGAGTATGTGTTTGGTGATTAGAATACTCAGCGTTGCTACTGAAAATGAAATATGGTCAAGCTCCCCCAAGGCAACACATTTTGTAAAATGTCACTCTGGCATTAACTCTCTTAGATTTATAAGTACTGAAAAGTTCTATGCCTTGTGTAAGGATAATAACATACTCCACCACCAATACACATGAGAATTAAGATAGTTTCAAACAATGATTATAAACAAAAACATTGCTTGCTTTTAATCAACAATGCTACTATTTTCTTTCATTAAATACATGTTACTTTAAATATACTGCAATTTTTGACAGTTTTAATTTTTTTAAGCTATGAAGAATGATGTTCTAGCAAAATATAAGCCAGCGCTGCTAAGCATATGAAATAATTATAGGTTATAAAAATATGGACTCGGAGGAGACAGGATCCTACTTTTCAACAGTCATTTTATATTTTTCAGTGCCAAATTGTTTCCGACTCTGGCCTTTAACACTTCCATGTTGTACAATTGCATGGCTTAAAATTGTGTGGATAAATACATATGCTAAATCAACACCCTTGATCACAAAAAAACGTGGAAAGTTCCTAAAGAGATGGAATACCAGAACACCATACATGCCTCCTGAGAAATCTGTAGGCAAGTCAAGAAGAAACAGTTAATTTTAATTAGGCCTCATTTGTTTATTTTTGCTTTTATTTCCAATATTCTTGGAGAAGTGTGAGAGAGGATCCTGCTGTGGTTTATGTCAGAGAGTGTTTTGCTTATGTTTTCCTCTAGAAGTTTTATAGTTTCTAGTCTTACATTTAGATCTTTAATCCATTTTGAGTTTATTTTTGTATAGGGTGTTAGAAAGTGATCTAGTTTCATTCTTTTACAAGTGGTTGACCAGTTTTCCCAGCACCACTTGTTAAGGAGATTGTCTTTTCCCTATTGTATATTATTGCCTCCTTTGTCAAAAATAAGGTGTCCATAGATGCATGGATTTATCTCTGGGCTTTCTCTTTTGTTCCATTGATCTATATTTCTATCTTTGTGCCAGTACCATACTGTGTTAATGACTGTGGCTTTGTAGTAAAGACTGAAGTCAGGCAGGTTGATAAAGGAAACTATAAGCAAGGTGAAAAGACAGCCTTCAGAATGGGAGAAAATAATAACAAACAAAGCAATGGGCAAAGAATTAATCTCAAAAATATACAAGCAACTCCTGCAGCTCAATTCCAGAAAAATTAATGACACAATCAAAAAGTGGGCTGAAGAACTATACAGACAATTCATCAAAGAAGACATACAGATGGCTAACAAACACATGAAGAGATACTCAACATCACTCATTATCAGTTCAGTTCAGTTCAGTCACTCAGTTGTGTCCCACTCTTTGTGACCCCATGAATCGCAGCACGCCAGGCCTCCCTGTCCATCACCAACTCCCGGAGTTCACTCAGACTCATGTCCTTCGAGTCAGTGATACCATCCAGCTATCTCATTCTCTGTCGTCCCCTTCTCCTCCTGCCCCCCAATCCCTCCCAGCATCAGAGTCTTTTACAATGAGTCAACTCTTCGCATCACTCATTATCAGAGAAATGCAAATCAAAACTACAATGAGATACCATTTCACACCAGTCATAATGGCTGCAATCCAAAAGTCTACAAGCAATAAATGCTGGAGAGGGTGTGGAGAAAAGAGAACCCTCTTACATTGTTGGTGGGAATGCAAACTCGTACAGCCACTACCGAGAACTGTGTGGAGATTCCTTAAAATACTGGAAACAGAACTGCCAAATGACCTAGCAATCCCACTACTGGGCATACACACCAAGAAAACTAGAACTGAAAGAGACATGTGTACCCCAAAGTTCATCGCAGCACTGTTTATAATAAACAGGACTTTGAAGCAACCTAGATGTCCATCAGCAGATGAATGGATAAGAAACCCATGGTACATATACACAATGGAATATTACTCAGCCATTAAAAATACATTTGAATCAATTCTGAGGAGGATGAAACTGGAGCCCATTATACAGAGTGAAGTAAGCCAGAAATAAAAACACCAATACAGTATACTAACACATATATGTGAAATATAGAAAGATGGTAATGATAACCCTGTATGCGAGACAGCAAAAGAGATACAGATGTATAGAACAGTCTTTTGGAATCTGTGGGAGAGGTCAAGGGCAGGATGATATGGGAGAAGGGCATTGAAACATGTAAATTATCACATGTGAAATGAATCGCTAGTCCAGGTTCAATGCATGATACAGGGTGCTCAGGGCTGGTGCACTGGGATTACCCAGAGGCATGGGATGGGGAGGGAGGTGGGAGTGGGGGTCCAAGATGGGGAACACATGTACACCCATGGCAGATTCATGTCAATGTATGGCAAAACCAATAACATATTGCAATTTTAAAATATAAATTAATTAATTTAAAAAAATAAAAAGAAAGTGCACATTGTGAAATCTAAAATAAATGAAAAATAAAAAGAATGCAAAAAAATAGCACACTTGCAATGTAGTAACATTACCAAGGGAAACATTGGAAATGAAAATGAATATCTATGTAATTATGTTAATAAACTTGTATTTGAACTCTTGAAAAAAAATCAGAAGCAACAGTTAGAACTGGACATGGAACAGCAGAGTGGTTCCAAATGAGGAAAGTAGTACGTCAAGGCTGTATATTGTCACCCTGTTTATTTGCCTTAGATGCAGAATATATCATGTGAAATGCCTGGCTGGATGACGCACAAGGTGGAATCAAGATTGCTGGGAGAAATATCAGTAACTTCAGATATACAGATGACACCACTCTTGGCAGAAAGTGAACAGGAACTAAGAGCTGCTTGACTGAAGTGAAAGAGGAGAGTGAAAAAGTTGGCTTAAAACTCAAATTCAGAAAACTAAGATCATGGCATCTGGTCCCATCACTTCATGGCAGATAGATGGGGAAACAGTGGAAATAGTGGTTGACCTTATTTTGGATGGCTCCAAAATCACTGCAGATGGTGACTTCAGCTGTGAAATTAAGACATTTGATCCTTGAAGAAAAGCTGTGACCAACCTAGACAGCATATTAAAAAGAAGAGATATCATTTTGCCAACAAAGGTCCATCTACTCAAAGATATGTTTTGTTTTGTTTTGTTTTTTTCCAGTAGTTATCTATCTATGTATGAGTTGGACTATAAAGAAAACTGAGTGCTTAAGAATTGATGCTTTTGAACTGTAATGTTGGAGAAGACTCTTGACAGTCCCTTGGACTGCAAGGAGATCCAACCAGTCCATCCTAAAGGAAATAAGTCCTGACTATTCACTGGAAGGACTGATGCTGAAGCTGAAACTCCAATACTTTGGTCACCTGATGGGAAGAAATGATTCATTTGAAAAAGTCCTGATGCTAGGAAAGATTGAAGGCAGGAGGAGAAGGGGACATCAGAGGATGAGGAGTTTGGACAGCATCACCTACTCAATAGACATGAGTTTGATCGAGGGCCAGGAATTGGTGATGGACGGGGAAGTCTGGCATGCTGAAGACTATGGGGTAGCAAAGAGTTGGACACAACTGAGAGACTGAAGTGAATCAAATCCATGTCTCTTTGAGCAGAAAACAATTTATAAACAAAAAGGTACCTATCAGGTCAGTTGAGTCGCTCAGTCGTGTCTGACTGTTTGTGACCCCATGAATCACAGCACGCCACGGCTCCCTGTCGATCACCAACACTCAGAGTTCACACAGACTCACGTCCATCGAGTCAGTGATGTAATCCGGCCATCTCATCCTCTGTCATCCCCTTCTCCTCCTGGTCCCAATCCCTCCCAGCATCAGAGACTTTTCCAATGAGTCAACACTTCCCATGAGGTGGCCAAAGTACTGGAGTTTCAGCTTTAGCATCATTCCTTCCAAAGAAATCCCAGGGCTGATCTCCTTCAGAATGGACTGGTTGGATCTCCTTGCAGTCCAAGGGACTCTCAAGTGTCTTCTCCAACACCACAGTTCAAAAGCATCAGTTCTTTGGTGCTCAGCTTCCTTCACAGTCCAACTCTCACATCCATACATGACCACTGGACAAACCATAGCCTTGAATAGATGGACCTTTTTTGGCAAAGCAATGTCTCTACTTTTCAATATGCTATCTAGATTGGTCATAACTTTTCTTCCAAGGAGTAAGCGTCTTTTAATTTCATGGCTGCAGTCACCATCTTCTGTGATTTAGGAGCCCCCCAAAAATAAAGTCTGACACTGTCTCCACTGTTTCTCCATCCATTTCCCATGAGGTGATGGGACCAGATGCCATGATCTTAGTTTTCTGAAGGTTGAGCTTTCAGCCAACTTTGTCATTCTCCACTTTCACTTTCATCAAGAGGTTTTTAAGTTCTTCTTCACTTTCTGCCATAAGGGTGGTGTCATCTTCATATCTGAGGTTATTGATATTACTCCTGGCAGTCTTGATTCGAGCTTGTGTTTCTTCCAGCCCAGCGTTTCTCATGATGTACTATGCATATACGTTAAAAAAACAGGGTGACAATATACAGCCTTGACCAACTACTTTTCCTGTTTGGAACCAGTCTGTTGTTCCATGTCCAGTTCTAACTGTTGCTTTGTGACCCGCATATAGATTTCTCAAGAAGCAGGTCAGGTGGTCTGGTATTCCCATCTCTTTCAGAATTTTCCACAGTTTGTTGTGATCCACAGAAAGGCTTTGGCATAGTCAATAAAGCAGAAACAGATGTTTTTTCTGGAACTTTCTTGCTTTTTTGATGATCCAATGGATGTTGGCAATTTGATCTCTGGTTCCTCTGCCTTTTCTAAAACCAGCATGAACCAGGAAGTTCACAGTTCACATATTGCTGAAGCCTGCCTTGGAGAATTTTGAGCATTACTTTACTAGCATGTGAGATGAGTGCAATTGTGTGGTAGTTTCATCATTCTTTGGCATTGCCTTTCTTTGGGATTGGAATGAAAACTGACATTTTCCAGTCCTGTGGCCACTGCTGAGTTTTCCAAATTTGCTGGCATATTGAATGCAGCACTTTCACAGCATCATCTTTCAGGATTTGAAATAGCTCCACTGGAATTCCATCACCTCCACTAGCTTTGTTCATAGTGATGCTTTCTAAGGCCCACTTGACTTCACATTCCAGAATGTCTGGCTCTAGGTGAATGATCACAACATCGTAATTATCAGGGTTGTGAAGATATTTTTTGTACAGTTCTTCTGTGTATTCTTGCCACATCTTCTTAATATCTTCTGCTTCTGTTAGGTCCATAACATGTCTGTCCTTTATGGAGCCCATCTTTGCATGAAATATTCCCTTGTTATCTCTAATTTTCTTGAAGAGATCTCTAGTCTTTCCCATTGTGTTGTTTGCCTCTATTTCTTTGCATTGATTGCTGAGGAAAGTTTTCTTATCTCTTCTTGCTATTCTTTGGAACTCTGCATTCAGATGCTTATATCTTTCCTTTTCTCCTTTGCTTTTTGCTTCTGTTCTATTCACAGCTATTTTTAAGGCCTCCTCAGACAGACATTTTGCTTTTTTGCATTTATTTTCCATGAGGATGGTCTTGATCCCTGTCTCCTGTACAATGTCACAAACCTCTGTCCATAGTTCATCAGGCATTCTATCAGATATAGTCTCTTAAATCTGTTTCTCACTTCCACTGTATAATCATAAGGGATTTGATTTAGGTCATACCTGAATCGTCTAGTGGTTTTCCCTACCTTCTTCAATTTCAGTCTGAATTTGGCAATAAGGAGTTCATGATTTGAGCTACAGTCAGCTCCTGGTCTTGTTTTTGTTGACTGTATAGAGCTTCTCCATCTTTGGCTGCATAGAATATAATCAATCTGATTTCGGTGTTGACCATCTGGTGATGTCCATGTGTAGAGTCTTCTCTTGTGTTGTTGGAAGAGGGTGTTTGCTATGACCAGTGCATTTTCTTGGCAAAACTCTATTAGTCTTTGCCCTGCTTCATTCCGCATTCCAAGGCCAAATTTGCCTGTTACTCCAGGTGTTTCTTGACTTCCTACTTTAGCATTCCAGTCCCCTATAATGAAAAGGACATCTTTTTTGGGTGTTAGTTCTAAAAGGTCTTGTAGGTTTTCATAGAACCATTCAACTTCACCTTCTTCAGCGTTACTAGTTGGGCCATAGTCTTGGATTACTGTGATATTGAATGGTTTGCCTTGGAAACGAACAGAGATCATTCTGTCGTTTTTGAGATTGCATCCTAGTACTGCATTTCGAACTCTTTTGTTGACCATGATGGCTACTCCATTTCTTCTGAGGGATTCCTGCCCGCAGTAGTAGATATAATGGTCATCTGAGTTAAATTCACCCATTCCAGTCCATTTTAGTTCGCTGATTCCTAGAATATCGATGTTCACTCTTGCTCCTGTTTGACCACTTCTGATTTGCTTGATTCTTGGACCTGACATTCCAGGTTTCTATGGTAGTAGGTAATACAGAAAAATAAAAAATGATTTCATTAAACCAGTTTTCCAGTTTGAGATATGAAAAATTAGAATTTCTCTGTTATAAGTCATGGTTTAGAGCCTTATTTGGTAATGAATAATAGCAAACTGGGCCTTCCCTGGAGGCTCAGCAGGAAAGAATTCACCTGCCTATGCATAAGACATGGATTTGATCTCTGGGTTGGAAAGACCCCCTGGAGAAACAAATGGCAATCTACTTTGGTATTCTTACCTGGGAAATCCCATGGATAGAGGATCCTGGCAGGGTACAGTCCTTGGCCTCTCAAAGGGTCAGACATGACTTAACGACTAAATAAAAACTGTAATAGCAAACTTATGAAATTAATGACTCTCTCCAAATGAAAAGAATAATGCAAGGAAGTATTTGTATACAAAGTATAAAGATTTTTTTCAGAATTCCTGAAGCATATGCACAAATACTAAGTAGCCAAATTAAAAGGATTTCTTCATGGATTCTGCAATTTTTATATAATTATTAATGCATATATATTTTAGCTTTAATGAATATATATAAACATAAATATTTTTACATGGGTGTCATTATGTTACATATTAATTTTAGCTTTCTTCTAAAATCTAAAAATGAATTCCACATCATTAAAATCATTTAGCACTTTTGTATAACATAACAATATTATTTTAAATAACATCAAAATTTTGCATTATTTTAAGCAAACTTAAATTTCAAAATTTCAAAGAAGAAAACACACATAATATTAGATGTTAAGTTTTATGTTATTGTAGGAATTTTTGATTACTGTGTAAAGAATCATGCAAAATATAACTTCATTTTGAATATGTCTTTTTCAAAATCTTAAAATACACCATAAAGAATGCTTATTAATTTTCAAACTATCTTTTAACTAAAAGGAACTGTTAGTTGTACAATTTCGTTATTCACCTGTCACTGTGGGGCATAAATTGAACTGATGCCCTTGAATTGAGAAATCTATATGCAGTTGGATTAGTTAGATCCAGGGTTGCAGAAGCCAAGTGGCTGCACTAAATTGCCAAGACAGGTGTGCATGGTTACTGAAATGCATGACAGGGCAAATCAGTAATAAGAATATTCTGACTTGCACAGATTTGTGGTGGTGTCCAGTTGGTCATAGTATTTCTAAAAGTGAAATAGTTGCACTCTCTACTAAATTTTTACTTCATCTGTGTAAGCAGAAGAGTTGTAGATCAAGTGAACACAAGTCTAATTTAAATCATAAAAATACTCATAGCCCATCAATGTATTCCCAGTATTCAGCCAGTTCACAGACATATAACATCTTTTTTTTTTATGTAATCTATGTGTAATTTTTATTTCTTTTTTTTTAATTTTATTTTTGCTTTATTTTACATTACAATACCATATTGGTTTTGCCATACATTGACATGAATCCACCACGGGTGTATACGAGTGTGGAGATTCCTTAAAAAACTGCAAATAGAACTGCCTTATGACCCAGCAATCCCACTGCTGGGCATACACACTGAGGAAACCAGAATGGAAAGAGACACGTGTACCCCAATGTTCATTGCAGCACTGTTTATAATAGCCAGGACATGGAAACAACCTAGATGTCCATCAGCAGATCAATGGATAAGAAAGCTGTGGTACATATACACAATGGAGTATTACTCAGCCATTAAAAAGAATTCATTTGAATCAGTTCTAATGAGATGGATGAAACTGGAACCTATTATACAGAGTGAAGTAAGCCAGAAAGAAAAACACCAATACAGTATACTAACACATATATATGGAATTTAGAAAGATGGCAATGATGACCCTGTATGCGAGACAGCAAAAGAGACACATATATAGAATGGACTTTTGGACTCTCTGGGAGAGGGAGAGGGTGGGATGATTTGGGAGAATAGCATTGAAACGTGTATACTATCATGTAAGAACGAAGCACCAGCCTATGTTCAATATAGGATACAGGATGCTTGGGGCTCGTACACGGGGATTCAAAATTGGAAGCTCATAGACATATAACATCTTGAATGAAGGAAAATATGTATCCTTACAGAAAGGACTCCAATATCATGCCAAAATTTACATTTGTAATCTTTCTTCCACCTTTCCCCAAAAGAACCTACAGACTTTTACAGAGTTATGCACTGGGGAAAAGAAGATGACAAAACTTTTCAGGAATAATGTGCATTTGTTTGGCCTGACACTAAGTCGAGATGTCTCAAAATGTCATTCTAGCTTCAGTGGTCACAGTAGGAGCTTATGGAGATTAGCTGATAAATATAATTTTAACTCAGGTCAGATAAGTTCATGGATCCATAAATATATCCTACAGTTATTTTCTGAGTTCTGAAATTCGTAATTGGAATAGAGAAACTGTTTTGGCTGGGTGATTAAGTCTTATTACCAAGGAAAAATTGGCCTGATATTGTACAGTGCATTGTGGGTGCACAAGAGTATAACTGTAATACAAGATATTAATTTCTGTCATACACTGTGATTAAAATTAATGGGAAACTACAATAACCCAATTCTGACAGGGCTGCTAATAGCATAAATCCATTAGGAATGAAAGTTTTGACCACATCACCCAAGTAAATACCATGACCATATGGTGTTCTATTTTTATATATTTGAGGAACCTCCATACTATTTTCCATAGCAGCTGCTCTACTTTGCATTCCAATCAAGAGTGTACAGGGTGATGATTTGTCCACATCTTTCCCAACACATATCTTTAAAAAAAAAATAGCCATTCTAACAGGTGTGGGGTGATTTCTCAATGAAGTTTTGAATTGCATATCGCTGATGATTAGTGATGCTGAGCCCTCACAAACCTGTTGGCTGTTTGCATGGCTTCTTTGAAGAAATGCTTATTTAAGTCCTTTGCTATTTTTTTTTGAGTTGAGGAATTTCTTACATTTTGGATATTAACTTATGTTTATGGTTGTAAATATGTTTTTTTTTTTTTTCTGATTCCATAGGTTGACTTTATATTTTGCTGATTATTTCTTTTGCTGTACAAAAACTTTCTAGTTTGATGTATTCTCACTGGTCTGTTTTTGCTACTTGTACTTTTTAAAAAATCAGTGCCAAGACCAGTGTCAAGAAGCTTTTGTCCTAGTTTTACTTTTAAGTGTTTTTCAGAGTAAGGTCTTACATTTAAGTCTTTGGTCTATTTTGTGTAGATTGTATATAGTGTAAAACAAGTTCAATTTTATTCTTTTTCCTGTGAATATGCAATCTTCCCACCATTTGTTGAAGGGACTATCCTTTCCTAATTACATATTTTTGGAACCCTTGTGGAAGATCATTTGACTGAAAATGTTTTGGCTCATTTATGGACTTTATTTTGCTCTGCTGCTGTATGTCTCAATTCATATAATATAATCCAGCAATCCCACTTCTGGGTATATATCCAGAAGAATTGAAATCAGATTCTCAAAGAGATATCTGTACTACCATGTTTGTTGCAACATTATTTCACAAGAAACAATCAGAATGTTCACTAAGTAATGGATGAATAAAGAAAATGTGGCATGTATATATGCATACAGAAAGGAAAGATTACTCAGCCTTTAAAGGGATACATTGCCATATATGACAGCATATATGAACCTGGAAGACATTTCGCTAAGTGAAATAAGCCAGTTACAGAAGTATAAATACTGTATGATTCCACTAACATGAGATATCTAAAATAGTCAAAAATCCTAGAAGCAGAGAAGAGAATGGTGGTTGTCAGGGGCTGGAGAGAGAACAAAATGTGGAATTATTTTTCAGTGAGTGCAAATTTTCAGTTATGCAAGATTACTAAGTTCTAGATATCTGCTACACAACGTAATTCTGCTACACAACATAAAACTGTTCTTTACACTTAAAAATTTAAGCATGTAGATTTCATGTTAGTGCTCTTACCACAATAAAAATACTATAGTAGCAGAAAGCACTAAAAAAATTATGACTGATCACTGAGGTGATCACTGAACACAAAAGGAATATAAAATGGACAATGAAAGAAGGTGGTTTAAAATACCTCTTACAGTTGGGTGACTAATTGCAGAAATAAGAACTGCAATTATTCTTAGTATTTCTTTTTTATTTTTCATAAATATGTTTGTGTGTGTAGGTATATGAAATCATATTTGTTTTCTTCTATTTCTTATCCCTTTACTTATAATAAGTATTAACTTTAAGGTAGTTAGGCTACAGAGTAACAAGGAGAAGAGTGACTTCACCCAAGGACTTTTCATCCTCTTCTGGAGAAAGGATTAAGTTGTATGCAGGAAAGTTGTATCATGCTAGTCAGTAATATGACTTTGTTATTGTCTTTACTTAGAAATCAATTGTAGTTTAAAGAGGAGTGAGATGTTACCAAACTGATATCAGGTGGAAAGCAGTGGTTAATATTATATGCCCACTTGGCTAGAATAAGGTGCCCAGTTGATTAGTCTAACATCAGTGTAGATATTACTGCAAAAGTATTTTTAGGTGTGATTAATATTTGAATCAGTAAAATTTAAGTCAAGAAGATTACCCTTTATAGTGTGGATGAACCTCATCTAATCAGTTAAAGGCCTTTAAAGAACAAGAAAGAGATTCCCCAAAACAGGAGGAATTCTCCTTAAAACTACAATATAGAATCTGTGCCTGAGTTTTCAACATGCTGGGCTGCTCTACAGATTTCAAACTTGCCCAATCCGTGGTCATAAGAACCAGCTACTTAAAAACCTCTTTTTCTCTCATATACACATATTTAATATTATTGTTTCCATTTCTCTGGAAATCTCTAATAGTTACAATCACTGGCTGACTCAATGAAAATAAGGGTTAAGTTTGAAATTCGGTCAAGAATTTTAACTACAGAGATAGGTTTCCTTGCATATTGATTGGGCAACATTTTTATACTGGACTACTTTTGGAAATTAAGGTTGTAGGAGCTGAAACAGCTTGCTGAACCTAACGTAGAAGTTTTAGAAAGTAGTATTCAAATCTCATCTTTATACAATACTTACCAACAGAAAAGGAGAAGGGAAGTGAAAACTGGGTTTTGTTTTTCTTTCTGTTCATTATTTTTCTTCCTTGTGTTACCACTCTGTGGACATTCTTAAAAGACTCTACAGCAATATCATCTGCTTTTTGTAGAAAATATGTACACTTAGAATGTCAGAAAAAAAAAAAGCCCACTTAACATTCTAAATAATATCTCTATACAGTATCTTTCTGAAAGCATCTGTTTTCACACAAGCACATGGGCATACACCATGAAATTTCAAAATCTTCACAATTTTTGTAACCATTTTTTCATTCCCTATATCTGAGCAATTACAGTTATTGGTTTTTCCTCCACAAGGCTATTTGTATCCATTGCTTTCTGTGTATTTACTGTGAATTACCCTAAATCAGTGCTCTCTCCCTCTCTCCACCCCCTCCCCTGCACTTTCTTTTTGCTATTTTGAAAAATGAAACAAATTTCACCCATAGGCGACATACATTCCTAGGCCAGTGTCTTCCCACTGTAGATGTAGTAGGGCACATACTAGCTCCAGTTGTACCACTGTTTCTCATTCTTATCTAGTTTACAGGAGAATATGAGTTACAATTCATGTACACTGGTTATCACAGTTTTTAGAGATAAGTCATAAAATTCAATACTTCTTTAGTAGCAAATTACTTAATAAAGATCTCTTAACAGATTGTGATACACTTAGTTGAAATTCCCTGGATAAAACTTTTAAGTATTAAATTCTCATTGAAAAACCCTCTTGAGTTCATAAACTGTTTTTCTGGTTATTTCAATTAGGGAACTGATATTAGACATTAGTTACTGTCTCTCCAAAAGCTGAGTGATGAAGAATTGATGTTTTTGAACTGTGGTGTTGGAGAAGACTCTTGAGAGTCCCTTGGACTGCATGGAGATCCAACCAGTCCATCCTAAAGGAGATTAGTCCTGGGTGTTCATTGGAAGGACTGACACTGAAGCTGAAACTCCAATACTTTGGCCACCTCATGCAAAGGGTTGACTCATTGGAAAAGACCCTGATGCTGGGAGGGATTGGGGGCAGGAGGAGAAGGGGAAGACAGGGGATGAGATGGCTGGATAGCATCACCGACTCAATGCACATGGGTTTGGGTGAACTCTGGGAGTTGGTGATGGACAGGGAGGCCTGGCGTGATGCGATTCATGGGATTGCAAAGAGTCGGACACATCTGAGTGACTGAACTGAACTGAACTGTCTTCCAAATAGTTTTACTTATGTTTTATTCCAAATTAAATAACCTTTCCTATTCTTTTCCTCTGTAACTGAAATCATTTTCAAAACTTCAAGCACACTCTTCTTTATGTAAACTTATGTGTTGTAAACCAGGAGAATTTTTCAAGAGTGTTCATAATCCAATTTGTGTTAATAGAAACACTAAAACCACATAAAGACCAACCAGAGAAAACTGGATAACAGACTATTGCATATTCAAACAATGGAAAACCATATGGCTATGAACCTGAATTAAATAAATCTACAAGCAACAATGGGCTTCCCTGGTGGCCCAGCTGATAAAGAATCCAGTTGCAATATGGGAGACCTGGGTTCGATCCCTCGATTGGGAAGATCCCATGGAGAAGAGAAAGTCTACCCACTCCATTATTCTGTCCTGGAGAATTTCATGGACTGTATAGGACAAGACTGTATATTGGACAGGACTGAGTGGCTTTCACTTTCACAAGCAACAATTGTGGCAGATTCTAGGAAGTATATATTGAGTAAAAGAAAAAATTCTTTCAGGAGAAGATACAGTGTAGTTACAACCATACATTTAAATACTTGTAAGGAGAATTATTTACAGATGTAAACATAAAAAAAAGAATAAATTAAAACTAGTAGTTATATGCTAGTAAAAATATGCCCAGGAATTATCTTCAAAGAAAATAACCATGTTCTTCTTCAACAAATGTGTGGTTTTTAAATGTCACATTTTTGTGATGTTTAATAAGAACAGTGTCACTCTGCTCATATCTATAAGTGATAAATTTTACATTGAAGGAAACCTATATTTCCAAAATAAGATCATTAACACATTGAACAGGATATATCTATAGAATGATAATGAGATATGGTTTATCCTAATCACTGATCACCCATCCATAGCCAAACATCATCCCCCAGTCCACATTACCCTAAAAGACCCCTCGACTATAATCACCCTGTCTCTTATACACATCTAGATGTGTATAAGAGACAGCATTAACACATTGAACAGGATATATCTATAGAATGATAATGAGATATGGTTTATCCTAACAGTTTAACTGTATATTTTCAGGACTTTTGACAAAAAATAGGTTTCCTTCACTGTTTTTATATTGTCTTCAAGTTTCAAATGAAGTCAAAATTATGGCTTGCTGAACATATATGCATTATTTCTTTACATCATTCATCCAATCAAAAAGTTTATTGCCTTTCTACTAAGTACAAATACCTATTCTACTGTATGAACTTATGATGCCCAATAAGTCAGATGAACATACTTGTCTTTTAGAGATTACATTCTAATGGAAGCAGAAAATAAATAATAAGCAACTACATAAACTATTACATGACGAAGCATAGTATTATTTATTTATCTAAGCTTATTTGTTTTAGCTAATTTTAAAAAGAATTAAATACAAGGGGAGTGGCATTAATACAGTGATTGCAAAGAAAAACAGATGATGGCTATCACCTTTCCTTATGGTCTATTCCTCCTTAGTCTTTAATGTTTTCACATTCTTTAGTTGCTGCCTTCTTTAGTTACTTGTATAAATCAGCTGTCATACACCATACTATGCTAGTCACCTAGATTCAAAGTGATTTCTATCAAGAGCTGTAAGTATTGTCAACTTGTCAGAAATGCCATTGCCTTGTGCTTTTCAACTTTGCAATTGCTGTTTGACTGACACTTCTGAAATTCTGTCAGCCTTTCTTTCTTTTCTTCACTTTATACAGAATAGAAAAGAAAATGCATTTCATATCCATTAGCTTGGCAAAGTCATAGCCTCTGTGAGGGAGAGTCCAATCTCATAAATAATGTATTTTTTAAATAGAAAAATAAACATGACTGAACAGAGACTACCAACCAAATTGCCTAAAGAATTACTGGTCTAAAAATTAAATATCCTTAGTTCTTAAGTCTTCATGAAGAGGTTAAACTAACTATTATGGTAAATAAAATACTAGATGATATTTACTGACGTTCTTCAGTGTATAATAATGATATCTTTACCTCTTCAAAGGAAAAAGATTTAGGTAAGCAAAAAACAATCCATTGTAAATTTTAAAATCT
>SJYT01035365.1:16428-95226 GCA_006410635.1 Cephalophus harveyi
TAAAATCTGTGAACTGGTGTGAACTATAAACCAAGCATATTGATATATATTTTTTTATTTTTTATTTTGCTCATTGCAGTATAGCAAAAGGCACTAATTAATTGTTCTAAAGATCATTACTGTTCCTTTAGAAGTCTTAGATAAACCAATGTGAAGGGTCACTCTTGGGTTAAGAAGTCTAAGTGTCTAAGAAAAAGAGAAACACTTACTATTATTTGAAATTAAAGTGAAAAATACAGAACAGAATTGATTATGTTAAATTATAGATTTTCAAAATGAAAAGCTATTATAAGTAATGAATGATTCATAATATTGAAATGTTTTTGAAGCATATTCTATCATAGCTCTTTTTGTTTTTCAAAGTGATTTCCAGGTTGAAAATGTAACTGAGTAACTATGGAGGTATTTTAAATGCTTAGAGTAATGACATAGTTTCGTACATTTTTACTTCAAATCTGGAAGCAGAGTTGTTAATCATTAACACATGTAGGTGGGATAAGAATGAAGCTTAGGTAATTGTTAAACAATGGTCAAGCTATCCAGTAAATGAAACAGTAACCCTATTGGAAATGAGAGTATTAACCCTGAATACAAACATTTCATACAATATGATTCTAATGTTATTTTTACTGGTAAATAGATTTTATAATTTACAATAGCATGCATACTATAGTCTCAAACTTAAGATACATGTTTATTAGCTATAGCTAGAACAGTGGCATTCAAATTAAGTATCAGAATGCAGTTTTCTTATTAGGAAAGATATACAGATATCAACTCAGAAATGGCTAAATGAATGAAAAATTAAGCATAGAAAAATAGGACAAAATTATAAATGAAAGTTATATATATATATAATACAGTCAGTTCAGTTCAGTTGATTTCAGTTGCTCAGTCATATCCAACTCTTTGTGACCCCATGAAATGCAGTACGCCAGGCTTCCCTGTCCATTACCAACTCCTGGAACTTGTTCAAATTCATGTCCATTGAGTCAGTGATACCATCCAACCATTTCATCATCTTTCATTCCCTTCTCCTCCTACCTCCAATCTTTCCTAGCATCAGGGTCTTTTCCAATGAGTCAGTTCTTTGCATCAAGTGGCCAAAGTATTGGAGCTTCAGCATCAGTCCTTCCAATAAATATTCATGACTAATTTCCTGTAGGATTGACTGGTTGGATCTCTTTGCAGTCCAAGGGACACTCAAGAGTCTTCTCCAACACCACAGTTCAAAAGCATCAATTCCTTGGCACTCAGCTTTCTTTATAGACCAAATCTCACACCCATACATGACTACTGGTAAAACCGTACTTTGACTAGATGGGCCTTTGTTGACAAAGTAACGTCTCTGTTTTTAATATGCTGTCTAGGTTGGTCATAGATTTTCTTCCAAAGAGCAAGCATATTTTATATATGTAATATAATATATTAATATAAAAATTCTCAATGGTTTTTTTGCTTATTTTTTATTCAGAAGTTTGGTGATTGGCTGCAATGGCTTTATTTCAGGGAACTGGTGGGCTTGGATCTGCTCTATATGAGTTATTCCTGGTTCCAGGTTGAAAAAGCATTTCTTAACTGAACAGACATACAAGATGATTATTGTATTATCTCTTTACATCTCTGCTTGGAACTATCATCCTTTTGACTACTTCTTTATTTTATTTGTCCAAGAAAGCCACATGGTCCATCCATATGGGTAAAACAAGGATTCAGTTGAGTGTTACATAAGGGGAGAGTGAATTCTGCTAAAAATGCTCTATTTAGCCATAAGATGCTGTCAGCCACACATCTGTAACTTCCTTTCTTCTCGATGGAAAAAACCAACCACTGGAACCCAAGGAAGATATCCCAGAAGTATCAACAAAACATTTCTAATAATTTGTATAATAAAAGAGAAAAAAGAGAAAGGAGGGAAGGAGAAGGAATGAGAAAGTGAGGGAGAGAGAGACTGCACTATAAAGGAAGGAAAGAAACTTAATACACTTAATGGAACAGGTTCCTATTCCAAAAGGGGAAGTAATCATACTGCCAACAGCTGTAGAAATTCCAAAATTTGTTAGCAGGCCCTAGTACTGTTGTGGAGAAGGCAATGGCACCCCACTCCAGTACTCTTGCCTGGAAAATCCCATGGACGGAGGAGCCTGGTAGGCTGCAGTCCATGGGGTCGCTAAGAGTCAGACACGACTGAGCGACTTCACTTTCACTTTTCACTTTCGTGCTTTGGAGAAGGAAATGGCAATCCACTCCAGTGTTCTTGCCTGGAGAATCCCAGGGAGGAGGGAGCCTGGTGGGGTGCCATCTATGGGGTCGCACAGAGTCGGCCACGACTGAAGCGACTTAGCAGCAGCAGTAGCAGTACTGTTGACCTGGGAGTAGCTTGCTGTGTGTGTTAATTTGCTTCAGTTGTGTCTGGCTCTTTGTGACCCTATGGACTGTAGCCCACCAGACTCCTCTGTCCATAGGATTCTCCAGACAAGAATACTGGAGTGGTTTGCCATACCCTCTTCCAGGGGATGGTCTTGACCCAAGGATTAAACCCACATCTCTTGTGTGTTCTACATTTGAAGGCAGGTTCTTTACCACTAGCACCACCTGGGGTGTAGGTTATCAGGCCATTATTTGTCTCAGGTTTTGGCTTCCTACTCTAGATATTTCTGATTATTTTATGGTATTACTTGCACTCACTTGAAAGAGTTATTTGGGAACATTCCCTTTTTGCTGGCTCAGCAGTTTTGTCTGTCAAATTTCTATCCATAAAATATTGGAGGCTCAAGAGTAAATTTCCATTTCATAGTCTGAAACTTTCTCTTCATTCAAGATGGCAGCTTTGCTTAGTTTATTCTCAAGAAATGTCATCAGTTTTCCCTGAATTATTATAACTTGTGAATTTATCTTATTCCAGTCACATCCACTCACATTTGTTTCCAGGAAATGCCTATGTCTTTCTTGAATACAAATTCTTTGGACTTTTAAGACAGTCTCTTTTACCTAAGCTTTTGTATGTTTTAAATTCATTATTTTTTTCTGGGGATGGCTCTTAATTCAGTCAGAGGTATCTTAATATAACAGTTATTATTATATGTCAAATTTTACAATGTCTGAATTCTTTCCTTTCTCTTTTATCAATCCTCCTCCAAATAGTATATTAGCCAGATTTTGTAATTTTAATATTATTTTCAACCATCCAAAGGATCCATGGTAGTAATAGATATTGTTACTGTCTCACTGGCCTTCATGGTGACTGGTGGAATTCTGCTTTCAGGTGAGTTTTATACTGAGCTCAGGTCTAGTCCACGGGTTTTCTTTCTTTCTTTCTTTTTCTTTTTTTTTTTTTTTTTTTTTTGAGTGCTAAGTTGAAAAGTCAGTTTCTATTGTGGCACATGTTCTTACGGTAGAGAGCAGGTGGTGGACAGAACTTAGAAGACTCTATTTAAAGCAGATACACTGTATCACTTCCACACAATACCACTGACCAAAGTAAATCATATAGCCAAGATACATATCAACAGGGTGGGAAGCAATAGTACTTCCATTGGTGGGGTGGGGAGAGACGAATATTTGGTGAATAATCATAAAATTAAAACAGAGAATCAACAGGTCCTCAGATACAATAAATACAAAGGCACTGAATTGCCTAACAAAAAGAAATCTTCAAATCTACATTAAGAAAGAAAAAAAAAGATATATTCTAAGTGAAAAGCTTAAAGTATAAAATCTCCACAAAGTTAATATTAAGAAAATGTATTCAAGTTAATAGTAAGAAAATAATATTGGTGTAACTAATATCAGATGAAATAAACCTTACGATAAAATTGCTATTCAAAATGGGGACCATCATAATATGATACAAGAATTTAGGCTTCCTGAAGGAGTCTTTTGGGCCTAGAAAAGAAAACAACAGTTACAAAGGCCCTTGCTGAATCATCTAAATTCAGAGAAAATAAATAAGAACTTTAGGTTCCTCCCTGATGTTCCACAATGGTTGCATCTATCTGAGACTTATCACCCCCTATCCAGAAACCTTCCACCCCCTACACTTGCATAGAAGACTTATCACCCCCTGCCCAACTACAAATGCCATCTTAACTAAAGAATACCCAAAACATCCAGCTTGATTAATGTTTCCCTCATTGCTTCCAAAAACCTCCCCAGAAATATGGAGCCTCCCTGATCACTCTCTGCGCTCAGTTAGGCCGACTGTCATCCCCTCCTTGCCTGAATAAAGGTAACCTACTTCTGTTGAGGTCGTCTTTCCTCTTTTTCCCTTTTCCTGGAGTCTGTGAATGGGAACATCCTCCGAGCTCACCTTTCTGCCAGAGCTCAAGTTCCCCTGGGGGCGCCCAGTGCCTTCGTGAGCGGTGCAAGCCTTGTGCTAAGGCTTTACTAATGCTTTGCGTACCCCCAGGCCTTGGCTCTACCCCCTCTCCCTCTCTCTCTCTGATGACCTCCAGAACAGGGAACTCTTGCCATTCGACTGCTCTACATGCAACACTCCACTCAAGGTGGCCCCTAGATTATGGTAAGATTCGGACAGTGTTCCAGAGGCGCCCTAGAACTCAGTCCTCTCCGGGTCCCAGGGACCCCTGGCCCAGGGCCACTCTGTAGGCGATGGCGGGGGATGCTCCACCTCGACACAGAGCTCTCTTCTCATAACTCCTATTGTGACTCCTGGTGATGACTTAAGCTCTCAATAGGAGCCTCTGCTTGCCTTTCAATTATAGGGTCTGGTCAATCTGTCCCAAAAGTTTCCCCTCTGACCTGTGTTCTCAAAATCTCAAACCACGCTCACTCACTGAACTCAAAGCTAACCGATTAAAACAACTCTGTACACAGATTTGGCCTCAATACCAATTAGACAATGAAGACCTCTGGCCTGAAGCCGGCACATTTGACTTTAACGTTCGTCAAAATCTCACTGACTTCCTTAAACGGAATGGCAAGTAGTTGGAGGTCCCCTACGCCCAAGCCTTTTGGGCCCTTCAGAGCAGGCCCTCCCTATGCAAGGCCTGCTTCACCCATGAGGTCCTCTTCTATGCACCTTGCCTCCCAAACAAAAGGGCTCTTCTTTTTCAAATAACTGCAGACCGCAATCTTCCACACCCTTGGAGTTCAACATCCCCTCCTTACCCGCCACCCTGCCAACCCTCTCCTTCCCCTTCATCCAACTCTCCTACTGGCCCGGAAAACTCTCCTGACTCCCCCTTGATCCGGCTATCCCATCTCCCCAACTCCCCCTCCCCTCTTCTCTCCCAACTCCACCTACCACCACATGGTCACATACCCAACACATGTTTCCCCTGAGAGAGGCAGCAGGACCAGAGGGCCCCACCCGAGTCCATGTGCCATTTTCATTGTCAGATATGAGCCAGATAGAAGAAAATTTAGGGTCATTTTCTGAAAATCCTACCAGATACAAAAAATAATTCCTGAGACTCTCCCAGGCCTATAACCTCACGTGGACTGATGTATATTATATCCTAAATGCCACTCTCACCCCTGACAAAAAAGACAGTATCTGGCAAGCGGCAAAAGCCCATGCTGATCATTTACATAACCAAGACCAGGATAGCCCAGTTGGTGATGAGGCAGTGCCTCAGTTAGAAACCCCACTGGACTTACCAGCCTGGTGACCCAGGTGGGCAGTGCAAGCCTTGGGACTTATCACCCCCTATCCAGAAACCTTCCACCCCCTACACCTGCATAGAAGACTTATCACCCCCTACACAAGTCAATCATATGATTACCTGCATTCTAGAAGGAATGCAGAAAAATACTCATATTCATGTCAATTATGATAAAGTCAGATAAATCACCCAAGGGGCAGATGAAAATCCAGCCTTATTCGTGGCATGCCTCACAGAGGCAGTTCAGATATCACTACCCCTGCTGGGTTACTCTACCTTCACGTTCAGTTCATCAGCCAGTCCACCCCTGACATCAGACGCAAGCTTCAACAACTAGAAAAGGGCCCTGAGGCCCCCTAAAGAGACCTTCTAGAAGTAGCCTTCAAGGTGTTCAATAATAGGGGGAGGAGGTTAAGAGAGAAAAATAACATGAGGAAAAAGCTAAATATGCCTTTTTGGCAGCAGCAATTAAAGGAAGAGATCAGTCTTGCCCAAGTCATCCCAGAATGGGGCTTAAGACCCACTCTGGACCCTACTTCCAATGCAACCAGTCAGGACACTGGGCAAAGGCATGCCCAAACCCGCAGCCCTCCACAAAAACATGCCCAACCTGTGGCCAGTGGGGACACTGGAAGATGGACTGTCTCCAGGGACGCCCTGGCACCCTAGGGAGGTCCCCACCTCCCAGACCTGGAGAGTGGAATGCCCACAGGGATGCCCTGGTGCCTCTGGGGAAATCCCCACTTCTCCCCAAAACCTCAGCCCAACCCTAAGAGAGTTGTTCCAATGACGGGACCCGGGTTCCAGCTCCCTGGCCCATGTCCTGAACACGAGCTTGGAACTTAGGGTAGACAGGGTAGTGGCTGGGAAAAAGACCTCTTTTATAGTAGACACTAGAGCCACTTTCTCTCTCTTAACTTCCTACTCTGGCCCAACTCAAGACTCAGAACTCACAATAAAGGGGGTCTCTGGAGTTCCCCTAAAGCCAAAAATCAGCCCTGCATTGCTCTGTCAGTTTGGAAAATCGACCCTTATACACTCATTCCTCATAATGCCTCAGTGCTCAATGGCACTCCTAGGGAGAGATTTATTATCCAAATTAGGGGTCTTTATTACCATACCCCCCTCAATACAGTCTCTATATTCTGCAAGCAGATGGCACCTGAATGGTCCCTACCCTCACCCCTGACCTTCCCTTGGATCTACCCACCTTAGTCCCCCAAGTCTGGGACACTGATCCCCATCCATAGCCAAACATCATCCCCCAGTCCACATTACCCTAAAAGACCCCTCGACTATAATCACCCAACCACAGTACTCTCTCACCCCGGAGGCCCACAAGGGACTTAAGCCTATCATAGACTGTCTTCTTCAAGCCTCTATCCTAATTTCTACCCATTCACCACACAACACCACTATTCTGGCAGTAAGGAAGAGACCAAACTCTTGGAGACTGGTCCAGGACCTGCAAAAAGTCAATGAGGCCATCACATCAACATTCCCAGTAGTCCCTAAGCCTTACACCCTTCGTCTACCATACCCCTGACTGCAACCCACTTCACGGTATTAGATCTCAAAGATGCCTTTTTCACCATCCCTCTCCACCCCCTCTCCCAACCCTTTTTCACCTTCACCTGGCAAGACACTGAGACTCACATTTCTCAACAACTAACATGGACAGTTCTCCCCCAGGGTTTCAGAGACAGTTCCCACTTTTTTGGACAGGCTTTATAAAAGGACCTACAGACACTTGACCTAGCCCTGAGTCATCTCCTCCAATAGGTAGATGACCTCCTCCTTTGTAGCCCAACCTGAAAACTCTGCCTCCATCATACTGCCAAACTCCTTGGGACCCTGGGATCCTTGGGTTACCAACCTAAGGCCCAAATAGCCCAGACAAATGTCAACTACAGGGCTCTCCATATCCCATCAACAAAGAACTATTCCCCCAGATAGAATTCAGGCCTTAATTAAGTGTCCACTTCCAAAAACAAAAAGGGAGCTCCTGTCTATCCTCAGCCTCCTAAACTTACTCCGTATCTGGATCCCTAACTTCTCCCTCATTGCAAAGCTGCTCTATGGGGCAACTAAAAGATGTCAGGATGAGCTCCTCTTTAATCCCTTCTTGCTGGCCAATCCTCTTCGCCAGCTCACCCACAGCCTCCTCCAAGTGCCAACTCTCCACCTGCCAGATCACACCAGACCATTCTTTTTGCACATTCCAACCAAGGACAGGCCCTGGGACTTCTGTGTCAGTGGGCCAGAGACACTTGGGCTCGCATAGCCTATCTATCAAAACAGCTGGACATGTTGACCAAGAGGTGGCCTCCCTGTATACAGGCCATGGCTGCTATTGCAGCCCTCGTACCTGAAGCATATAAACTCTCTAGATATGCCCCTTAAATAGTCTGTTCTCTACACACCTTCCGAGGCTTACTATCACATCGGGCTTTCCTCTCCCTTCCTCCTTCCAGGGTACAGGTCCTACATGCCTTTCTCCTCGACTCTCAGCTCTCATTCTTCTCCTGCTCTCCCCTTAACCCCACCAGCTTATTACCCATGTCCTCTACAACAGATCCCCTCCTGCATAGCTGCAGCCTAACAGTAGATCTTACCCCAAACCCGTTCCAACATTTAAGAGATCAGCCCATCCTAGACCCAGACACCCCACACTGGTTTATTGATGGCAGTTCTCAAAAATCTCCACCCTTTGCAGCAGGATATGCCATCATCCAGGGGGACCTTTGTCACAATCACAGAACCCAGACAATTGAAGCTTCACGTCTGCCACCTCACACCACCTCCCAACAGGCAGAACTGATAGCTCTCACCAGAGTTTTAACTCTGGCTAAAAATCTAAGGGTTAACATCCACACAGACTCCAAATATGCCTATAACATACTTCACTCAAACATCCTAATATGGAGAAAAAGAGGTTTCCTAACCCAAAAGGAATCCCCCATTATTAATTCAGACCTGATCCACAAACTTGTAGAGGCAGCACTCTTACCAAACAAAGCCACCATACTCCACTGTAAGTAACTGTTAGTCGCTCAGTTGTGTCCGACTCTTTGCGACCCCATGGACTGCAGCCCTCTGTCCATGAGATTTTTCCAGGCAAGGATACTGGAGTGGGTTGCCATTTCCTTCTCCAGGGGATCTTCCCAACCCAGGAATCGAACCCAGGTTCTCCTGCACTGCAGGCAGATTCTTTACCAACTGAGCTACAAGCACTGTAGGGGAAATCAAAAGGGAAGTCTCATATCAGCCTACAGAAATGCTGCAGACCAGAAGGCAAAGGAGATAGCACTGTCCCATCCCTCCCTCTAGTCCCCTGTCATCTTAGCTCTGACTCCTCCAGACCCTCCCACCACCAGAGAAATCCTCTCTTATCTACATTCACTTTTTCATCCCGCATCCAAGACACTCCAACAGTTCCTCCATAACCACTTCCCCAAATCCAATGCTGACCAACAATATTCAGATAATCTTACCTGCTTCTGTCAAACATGTCAACTTACTAACCCCAATTCCAACCTTAAACTGACATCCTTTCCAACCCATCAAATGCGAGGCAGCCTCCCAGTACAGGATTGGCAGATAGACTTTACTCATATGCCCCCGGTACGGAGAGTCAGATACCTCCTGGTCCTTGTGGACACCTTTTCAAGATGGGTAGAAACATTTCCCATTATAAACAAAAAAGCCCATACCGTGGCCCAAATTCTCTTCACAGAAATTACACCCAGGTTTGGCCTGCCTTCATCCCTACAGTCTGATAATGGCCCAAAATTTACATCCAAGGTCACCCAACAACTTGTCCAATTCTTACAGATACCCTGGAAATTTCACATTCCATACCATCCTCAGTTCTCAGGAAAGGTAGAAAGGATGAATAGAATAATTAAAGAAACCCTTCAACCCTCGAAGTACATCTGGATTGGACTAAACTTTTGCCAATTGTTCTCCTCAGAATACGGACTTTGCCCAGAAAGCCCCTGGGGCTGAGCCCCTTTGAGGTGATGTATGGAAGGCCCCTGCTCCCTCCTGGACTCACCCCTGAACCGCCTCCCATACCAAGCTTCTTACACTCCCCTCTGCTGGCAGAACTCTGCAATGCCCTCTGGAAATATGTCAACCACAACTTACCTGCCCCTGACGCTCAAGCCTCCCTGCCCCCTTTACAAATTGAGTACATGGTCTATCTGTCTGATAATCCCCAGGGTGACCTAACCCCAAAGTGGCAGGGACCATTCAAAATCCTCCTTACCCCAACTGCAACTAAACTCGAGAAGGTCACCTCCTGGGCACACCTCTCTTGCCTAAAACAGGCACTGCCCTCGTTAACTGACACCTATCAGGTCTCCCTCACAGGACCCACATCCTTAAAATTCACCCAGCAACAACCTCTGTCAATCATTTGAGAGGACACTGAATGACCTGGACTCTCTTCAACCTACAACTCTCTACAACCTACAACTGTTCCTGACCCAACTACTACAAGACCTCTGGACAGCGCCCCAACAGAAACCTCATTCAAAGACCTGACTACACTGGTGTCTCAACTGTTGCTCCAGGGAACCTTCTGCAACCTGACTCCAGACAAAACTGATTTCTTTACTCTCATTCTCTGCATCATTCTACATCCTAATGAACACTGTTCCTCCTCAGATTCAAACAAACAACAATTTGGGGCCTTTTTCCCCTCGCCCTGATTGGGGAGGGGAAAAAGGCTCTCCCTGTCTCTCTAACTATAATAGCACTCAATCTTAATCCTTGTTATAGGTCTAGTAACTGTCTCCCCGCAGGACTGGCCACCTATCCTTCCTCTTTCCATGGATATCACCTTCGTTGCTAGCTGTGTTCTACTCCTAGGGTGCTATTTCCTCTGCACTGCCTAACTAACAGCCCCATGACTCCTCTGTTCCTTATCCTTGCTGCACTCCCCAGCCTTCTGGCTACTCCCTGCCCCTGCTCTGATGTTTATTCCTATGTACATTCCTCATGTTATAATACAGCTCCAAAACCATGCACCATGAACCTCGGGGGTGGAAAGTCCAAATTCCTAATAACTGTTAAAGTACAAAAAAGAGGGAGTTACCTGAGTACCTGCCATAAGCCAAATGGAAGAAACATAATGTTTCTATCCCATTACCCACTGGGGGTATGCAGATGGGGGTGGGGTACTAGATCAAAATCAGGAAAATAAACAAAAACAAGTCATAAAGAACACAACTTCCCAGTTACAGGCGACCCCTGAGCCTTATAAATGTCTAGACCTCCTTTCCCAATTACGACTTCTCCTAAAACCTCCCTCTGGCAACCAACACCTTACCTGCCTTCTCAACTCTTCCTTCCAATTTTTCCAGTATACACAACACACATCCCAGTGCTGGATATGCATGTCACTGTCTCCCTCATCACACATAGCAATTCCCTTACCTTTAACCTGGCTGTCACAGGGCAACTATACCTCCCCTCCCCAACAAAAAACTGCACAACTCATTGGGCCAGTCTCTGACAATGTCCTACTCTCAGCCTTTTCAAACCTAACCTGTATTAACTACTCTAGTCCCAACTACACTGGTCTTACAAACTCCACTCCCTCCTTCTGTTCTACTTGGGTTCTCTGGAACAGCACAAATAATTGTACCAATCCAGGAATCTTCATTCTCTGTAGGACCTATGCATATTCATGTCTCCCCTTGGACACCCCCCCCGCCCCCCGGACCTTGCATCTTGGTTTTCCTGACCCAGGGTCTAACATTGCTCAAAGAAGAATAGATAGGACAAATAGTCTACCCTCAAGGGGAACTTTCCCACAGAAAAAAATGAGCTGTCATAGCCCCACTCCTGATTGGGACTGGCATAACAGCAGCCCTAGGCACCAGGATTGGAGACATCTCGACCTCTGCCCATTTCTACTACAAGCTGTCCCAAGAACTTAATGAAGACATGGAGCAGGTAGTGGAGTCCTTCATTTCAATCCAAAGACAAATTAACTCATTAGCTTCTGTGGCCCTACAAAATAGGTGAGCCCTGGACCTTCTCACCACAGAAAACAGAGGGACCTGCCTTTTCCTAGCAGAGTACTGCTGCTATTTTGTTAATGAAGCGGGCATAGTCCAGGGCAGAGTCAAGGAACTTAGAGACAGAATTGAACACCACAGAAAAGAATTACAAAACCTTTACAGTCCCCAAAACCTGTTCCAACAGGTTCTCCCTTGGTTGTTCCCCTTCCTGGGACCACTGGTACTTATCATTATATTCCTTTTGGACCCTGTCTCTTCAATCTCTTTCAAAGGTTTCTCCAAGAATGGATTCAGGCCATCTCTCAAGATCAGCTCAAGACCATTTTTCTTCTTGAGAATCTCACCCCAAGCTCAGAAAAAGGAGACCCTGGGCCCTAAGATGATCCTCCATTCCAGACCCAAAATCGTTGCCCCTATCCAGTAAGAAGTAGCCAGAGAGATACGGCACCCTTTTCCCCATTTTTTTATGATTTCAGGGTCTGGAATGAAGGAGTCTTTTGGACCTAGAAAAGAAAACAACAGTTTCAAAGGCCCTTGCTGAATCATCTAACTTCAGAGAAAACAAGACAGAANACCCAAAATCGTTGCCCCTATCCAGTAAGAAGTAGCCAGAGAGATACGGCACCCTTTTCCCCATTTTTTTATGATTTCAGGGTCTGGAATGAAGGAGTCTTTTGGACCTAGAAAAGAAAACAACAGTTTCAAAGGCCCTTGCTGAATCATCTAACTTCAGAGAAAACAAGACAGAACTTTAGGTCCCACCCTGATGCTCCAGACAGGTTGCATCTATCTGGGACTTATCACCCCCTGTCCAGAAACCTTCTACCCCCTACACCTGCATAGAAGATTTATCAGCCCCTGCCCAACTACAAATGCCATCTCAACTAAAGAATACCCAAAACATCTCACCTGATTAATGTTTCCCTTATCACTTCCACAAACCTCCCTATAAATATGGAGCCTCCCTGATCTCTCTCCATGTTCAGCCTGGTCATTAGGCCGACTGTCGCCCCTCCTTGCCTGAATAAAGGTAACCTACTTCTGTTGAGATCGTCTTTCCTCTTTCTGCCTCGGCTCGAACTATACCTTACACTTCCAAAAAGAAAAGAGTTTTTATAAACCTGTATGACCTAATAGAATGCCTCAAAATAAAAGGAGATTAAATTGGTAAAATGGCAAAGAGTGAATTAATTGTAACAGAACATATTCCATTACAAATACCTTGAGTCTATAAATGAATAAATTAAAATTTTGATGAGAGCCATGATACATTACATGATTTCAAAATTACTCCTTAATGAGTAATTAATGAGAGTAACAACAGATGTGGCCTTCTAAATTTTGCTTAAGACTTCTGAATGCATATTTTGCCGATTTGTCCCAGTCTTAGATACAACTTTTACTGAATTGAGGCAAATTCGTATTAACAGATGAAAATACATTTAATAAAATAAGCATTTTTCTGTTAATTTAACTATCTCTTCTCTTGATCATTTCGATGTTCATACTTAATAGTGTCATCTACCTCTTATTAACAAGGACTTTTTCTTATAATAAAATCCATTTGACTAACATAGATTAATTAATAATTATTAAATGCTTGGAATACATTTTCTGTAAACAACTCAGTTAAGCTGATTTAAGTAAGTAAAAATGTTCACTTGCACCAGTTCTGATTACACAGTTTAAATTTGTATCTCTTTTTTGGCTCCCTTAATCTCTTTATTGATTTAAAATCACAATAATTTATCTTGCTATTAATCATAAGTATAAAATATATTTGGGCTTCCCAGGTGGCACTAGTGGTAAAGGGCCCACTTGTCAACACAGGAGATATAAAAGATCTGGGTTCAATCCCTGGGTGCAGAAGATCCCCTGGAAGAGAAAATGGAAAACCACTCTAGTATTCTTGCCTGGAGAATCCCACGGACAGAGAAGCCTGCCAGGCTACAGTCTATGAGGTCGCAAAGAGTCAGACACGACTGAAGCAACTTAGCACGATTAAAATATAAACCACAATATATGCCAGTTTTAATATTTTTAGACCCATCCTCTGACTAAGTAGTTCTCTAGTCATGATGAGACAACAGTTGTGATACACAGAAAGAAGCATCTGAATATACCCTCAGTATTCATATTTTATCCTCAGTATTCATAATGTTAGATTATCCATCTAACATTATATTAAATATCTTTATCTTATTAGGCTTGTGATAGGTAATAGTGAACAAAATGCCTACTTTTATGCCCTCACAGAACTGACATGCTAAAGGAAGGAGACAGAACATGTTTGTGAGTGTGCTTGGTTGTCTCTGTGTGTGTATACAGGTATACTCACAGGTGTATACATATGCACACACATGCATACATAAGCTAAATACATGATTATTTTCAGTAAAAACACTAATGAGGTGAATGAGGTGAAGTCACTCAGTCGTGTCCGACTCTTTGTGACCCCATGGACTGTAACCTACTAGGCTTCTCTGTCCATGGGATTCTCCAGGCAAGAATACTGGAGTGGATTGCCATTTCCTTCTCCAGAGGATCTTCCCAACCCAGGGATCGAACCCAGGTCTCCCGCATTGGAGGCAGACGCTTTAACCTCTAAGCCACCAGGGAAGCCAAAAACACTAAACGTAGGTTAAAGGGGTTCTACATTAAACAGAGTGTTCAGAGACGTTGTCTCTGACAGTAACTTTTGAGCCCCACTAAACCTATGGAAAGAATTGTGGCAAGAGCTTGAGGGGTTAGGACACAAAATGCAAAGGTGTGTGGCCAAAAAACAAACAAACAAATACAAACAACAACAACAAAAAATGAAGTAGTTTGAGAAACTGGATGTTGTGTGTGCTTTTCACAGAATGAATGCTAGGGAAGATGGAGCACATATAAATGAAGAATTAGGCAGAAGCCAGGGCACATAAGGCAAAATTTAATTCCACAATGAGAAGTTTGGATTTTCCTTTTTTTGTCTGTTGGAAAGACTTTAATGTTGTCCAAATTAAATTTATTTTGCCTTTTAAAAGACCACTCAGGACCCAGTGAAAGAGAAGCATAGTGAGTTGTGGGAGGTGATGCTGCAGTAAGCTGATCCCACATTATACCAAGTAGTGCAGGCATGTTACAATTCTAGAACTGATTCTTAGGCCACTGAAGAGGTACTAAGGTTTTAAAACAATGGAATGGGCTTATAAGATTATAACAAGAAATAAAAAATACATTTTCAGTGTATTAAATTTACAAAAAGATTCCAACAGAAGTAACTTCTTATGACTTACTTTTACTTAAATACATTAGGACAGGCACCATGATATTTGATTGATGGAAGGAAGTGCAATAGGATATGATTTGGATGTAATACGTTCTTTAATATATAAACAAAAACTCTTAAGTTCAGTCACTCTAATAAAATTGCTTAAGCATTTAAAAATGCAATGTCCAAATAGTCTATATGAGGACAATTATTTTTTTTTAGGAAGAGAAATATATATTATTTTAAAAATATACAGTATAACAAATGCATACAGATAATTATTTGAACTTCTCCTTCAGTTTCTATGTTTTTTACTGTGAGAACCATAATTTTAATTCTTTAATTTTAATTTTTGCACACATGTGGGAGAGCAAGTACACCAGAGTTTTGAGAGTAAGAGAGAGCAAAACAGAAAATGTGAAAGAGAAAGCATACAACAGGAGGCCACACAGAGGTCAGATGGGAAGGGTTTCAGTATTAGAGAACCTGGGACAGTTAATAATCATAATATATTCAATGTAGTGTTTCATAAGTATTTTTATTTTTAAAAAATTGCTTACAATAAAATAGTACTGAAATTCATTTGTATTAATGCATATCAACAAACAATGCAAACACACACATAACTATATAACTTTAACACTTTCTGAAACAAAGTTGGGTATGATTAAACTAGCAAAAATGATTATCTCCTTACATGCCAATATCTTTCTACCTAAAAGTCCAACTTAAGCTTTCTTCTGATTTATAAACGGACTGGACCAGAGGATACAAAGATAAATCTCTTGGAACAGCTATCATCTTTCAGAATCATTAAGCCTTGAAATGAATTTCATATTCAACTGACAGTGCTTCATTTTATAAAGCAAAGTTAGGCATTGTAACAGTCTTCATGAAACAAAAGACAATAATAATGCAATCAATATCATCAAGGTTCTTGTTCAATTCTAAATGTACTAATAAAAATATATATTTTTTTAATTTCAGGTCTGTTTTACTAGATATGCTGCTGATTATTTTTATGTTTTATCTTATTTGATTCTAATAATAATTGTCAATGCCATCCCCCAACATGCACACAGAAGCACCAGGATTAAGCTCATCAGCAACTGTGGTAGCTAGTTCAATATTTCATCTGATTTTAGTTGCTTTCCTGATCTCGGAGAGTTAGTAATAAGCAGTGGTGTGAAGGAAAATCTTAATTCTCTGCCCAGGAATTGAATGTGAATAGGCTGGATGAAAATCAGGAATCTTAACCACCAGACCATCAAGGGCTGGAGGTTAGAAGCAAATTTTCCCTGGCTCTTTGCCCTCATTGAAAAATTCATTTATCAAGGCTGCAAAAACTGTAAAAACAGACAAAGTTTATTGTTAGAGACAAAGCACAACAAGTGGAGGAGCACACAGAGAAACAGTTTGTTTAGAGAAGACAGTAGCAAGACAGAGATGTCCACACCAGGAGAAAGAGTGCAGCATCCCCCCTAATGAGGAGGAGGACAGTAAAGAGGCAGGTAAATAATTTATACAGGGCACTTCTTCTGGGCCTTTGTTTACTTTTGGCCAATTATCTGGCTTCTTTTCCACACCTGACCTAGACTACACCTCCCCAACATGCGTGAACAACTTTTGCCAAGATGGATTCCAGCCCAGAGGCATATGAGTCAGCCTTGACATCACATATTATGAGGTGGCACACACTCCTTTTGACCCCCAAGGTGGCTTTCTGCACATGTGCAGCATCTCCTTTGCCACAAGGATGGGAAATACATGATGTCCTGATCCTTTACTCAGAGTTTAGCCCCTCTCATTCTGCCATGATTATCATCTTAAAGTGCACTTGGAGACAAAGCCTGATTGTTTACCCTGTTTATGTTGTTATTTCTGTTTTAAAGTGCAAGCAAGAAACAAGATGTAAATATCTAACCTGGAGCCCATCTATCTATTGTCTTAAGAAATGCAAACAGGAAGCTAATTTTAAGTGTCTAGCCTGAAACCCACTTTTTTCCTGCACCATGAAAAACAGGAGGTTAGTTGTAAATGTCTAAACTGGAGCCCATCTATCTCCTGCCTCATTGATTTCTCNAAGAAACAAGATGTAAATATCTAACCTGGAGCCCATCTATCTATTGTCTTAAGAAATGCAAACAGGAAGCTAATTTTAAGTGTCTAGCCTGAAACCCACTTTTTTCCTGCACCATGAAAAACAGGAGGTTAGTTGTAAATGTCTAAACTGGAGCCCATCTATCTCCTGCCTCATTGATTTCTCTGTATCATCACTTCTTTCCTTTCCTGTTTTTTTTTTTTTTTTAACTCCAAAATGAAAAATTTGGACTTGAATACTTAGAATCTGCTTCTAGAAGTACCCATACTAATTTGGTGCCAGGAATGGGACAGAGTAACAGATGCTCATGAAGAGATTGTGGAATTATATTACTTACCAATGAGACGACCAACAATTTCTTGTTGCAAGTGATGTGGTTTTAAGTGCCAGCATGTATAAGCGTTACAATCATTAAAACTCCTGCATATGTGAAATTATGATGGGATACAGATAAAAAGAGTTGTGCTGACATTTGTAGCCTGTATTTTGTTTGAGGAGAAGATGGTGATGGTAGCTGTGAAGATACTAGTGTAGGTTGGTTGGCTTTTAAATGACAACTTCGTTGGAGGGACTCATGCTGAAGCTGAAACTCCAATACTTTGGCTACCTGATGTGAAAAGCTGACTCATTTGGAAAGACCCTGATGCTGAGAAAGAGTGAGGGCAGGCAGAGAAGGGGAAGACAGAGGATAAGTTGGCTGGATGGCATCACCGACACAATGGACATGGGTTTGGGTGGACTCCAGGAGTTGGTGGTGGACAGTGAGGCCTGGCCTGCTGCGTGGTTCATGGAGTCACAAAGAGTCAGACACGACTGAGAGACTGAACTGATGAACTGACTGAAGTGCTATCTATGTACTCAAAGAAGAAAATGACAGGCAGTGACAGGCATGAGGCAGCCTACTGTCAAACTGGTAAATTATGTGAAAATCCGAAATTCTATGAAAGCAACAATTTCTCTATGAGAGGACTTAAAAACACCCATATCATATTGAAAGAAACAGAGCATAGGACCTGAATTCAGAGAACAGATTTTCAGAGGAGATTTCTTTAAATCTCTGAAAATTCTTCTTCACTGAAGACATATCTCTGATAGATCCTGTTAGTCCCTGACACCTAGGATGGGGGCATCTAGTTGGAGGTGCTTAAGAACCTTGATCTCTAACCTACTTACATTAGGATAGAAACCTACTCATGCCTTAACAATATGCAGAAACCTCAGCTATGGTGGATACTTCAAACAATGATACCTGTCCTCTTCAACTTTTGCCCTCACGTTCTGTAAAGTATTATAGGTCAATGGATAGAATCAAACCCATGCTCCAAGGAGTAAGGATATTAACCACCAAACCCCCTATAAGTTGAGGCTAATGTATTCATACAGGGTAGTGAAACTATGACTGGAAATATATCTTGAGTTACTGAAGTGAAGTGGGGAGGCAAATTTGTCTAAATACAAGAAAATGACTTATATAGATTACTCTCANCAAACCCATGCTCCAAGGAGTAAGGATATTAACCACCAAACCCCCTATAAGTTGAGGCTAATGTATTCATACAGGGTAGTGAAACTATGACTGGAAATATATCTTGAGTTACTGAAGTGAAGTGGGGAGGCAAATTTGTCTAAATACAAGAAAATTACTTATATAGATTACTCTCATGTAACACAGCATTCAGTCTTCTTGAGCTGGTCTTATCTTGATACTTGAATGATCTCTTAAATCTTGGGAAAAAAAAAAATTAAAAAGAAGCAAACCAAAGCAATTATCTATAGTAAATGAGGGCAAAATGCAAATTATGTCTTGTGTGCAGCCTAGTATTGAGGATGAGGTCATGTCTCAGTTTTGTTGCATGCTGCTGCTGCTGCTAAGTCACTTCAGTCATGTCCGACTCTGTGTGATTCCATAGACTGCAGCCCACCAGGTTCCCCCGTCCCTGGGATTCTTCAGGCAAGAACACTGGAATGGGTTGCCATTTCCTTCTCCAATGCATGTAAGTGAAAAGTGAAAGTGAAGTCGCTCAGTCATGTCTGACTCTTAGCAACCTCATGGACTGCAGCCTACCAGGCTCCTCCGTCCATGGGATTTTCCAGGCAAGAGTACTGGAGTGGGGTGCCATTGCCTTCTCCGTGTTGCACGCTAGCAGAGATTTATTTCATAAGACTAGAGGACCTGTTGATTAACTGTCTTCCTTTGGAGGACCCAGAGGATATTTCTTTCTCTGACAGTCAGCAGTGGGCTATTGTGAGAGTTCCAGGCATCATTAAAAAACAATAGTATTTTCTGTCCTTTGTAGGCCAGAATTGATAATGGAAGTTCATATGCAACTAGGCTTCTGCGTGACAATAGTGATAAGATTTCAGAAAGCAAAAGCCAATGGCAGCATTTAACTGTCGAGACAACATGAATACAGTTACTGCAACAAACAGAAAGGCTGAAATGACTTATAGCAACCTATGGGAGATGAATAATAATGCATGGGGTTCCTAGGGACTGGAAAACATTAGTTGAGCAGAAGGCTAAGTCACATTGAGGATGATTGCCAACACATCACAGCAAATGTATATGGTAGTGTTTCTCCCAATTAGTCTCTAAAGGAAATTACAATTATATTAAATATTCACTGGGAAAAATAAGGCCTAGTATTTTCAAGGGTTTTAACATGGAGAACAAAACTGTCAAAGAACAGAAATGCTGTCAGAGTATCCCAGAAGTATAGGGACATTTAGAAAAGCCATGTGATAGAGCAGGTGGATGACATCAGGAAAATTCCTGAAACTTCTGCATTCCTGACTGAGGTAGAAAATCAGAAGTATCAATAATATTACAACCTTTGTGAAATGACAGAGATCAGTGCCACTTTTAAAAGCATAAGCAATGGAGGAATGATGTTTCCTACTATAGCCCTTTGTAATTTACTAGTCGGATTCTACGATAATCCTATAGGTTATAGCGATTGCCAAAGAATGTCTGTGAACTACAAGTATACTACACATGGACTACAAGTGTGCTACATGTTATTTCAGCATTTTCAGGAATGGTGTCTTCACTAAACAGATTAATTCTGTACCTCCATTGGGTTTGTTATTTATTTGGAAAAATACATAAACCATGTAAATTACACATGGGAATAATAATAGCATGTGTTTTGGTTGCCATGGTTAGACCCATGAACACCATAGGTGTGAACTGTAAACTACAAAGATTCAAGGGAATTTTGTATTAGTGAAGATTTAAATGTCACTGCTCTTGGTCAACAGAGAAGGCGATGGCAACCCACTCCAGTACTCTTGCCTGGAAAATCCCATGGATGGAGGAGCCTGGTAGGCTGCAGTCCATGGGGTCATGAAGAGCTGGACACGACTGAGTGACTGAACTGAACTGAGAGGCATATTTCAGAGAAGGCAATGGCACCCCACTCCAGTACTCCTGCCTGGAAAATCCCATGGACGGAGGTGTCTGGTAGGTTGCGGTCCATAGGGTTGCTAAGAGTCAGACAGAACTGAGCGACTTCACTTTCAATTTTCACTTTCATGCATTGGAGAAGGAAATGGTAACCCAATCCAGTGTTCTTGCATGGAGAATCCCAGGGACGAAGGAGCCTTGTGGGCTTCCATCTATGGGGTCACACAGAGTTGGCCACAACTGAAGCGACTTAGCAGCAGCAGCAGCGGCTCTTGGGCAATCAGAAAATTCTCTACAAGTTAAAGGTTATATTATTGCACGTTGCCCTTCCCACCTGAAAAGAAATGGAGCATTTGGTAGGCCTGTTTGGATTTTACATACAGTGTACATTGCTCTGATATTTACCAAGTGATTTGAAAAGTGGTCAGTTTTAAGTAAGGCCTGATTAAGAAAGGACTCTCTAGTAAGTGGCCTTGCCACTTTAGCAAGTTGGTCTTGCACATCATATGCTGACAGCAATAATGATGGTAGATAAGGGTAACATGGATAAAAATAAAATAGAATAATCACAGCTCAGCCACTCAGGTTCTTGAATAAGGTCATTTGGCCATATTAGAGATTTGCTCATGGTTCAAAAATCAGCTCTTCCATGCTCTTGCAACAAGTTGACTATGCAGCAACATATCCTCACTTACTCACCCAGAAATAATGTTTGAACTGCTTTCTGGGCATCCCCTAGCCCAGACAAGGTTATACATAAAATAAACTACCACATGTGTTTTAAGTTTTTGTGTTAGCTCTTTCTTCCCTGTCAGTTCCCCTGAATTGTCTTCCCTCAGCCTCCCTCCTTGCTTCACCTAGTTAATTCCCACTGTAATTTTACATGACACATAGCCACTACATTCACAAGGAATATTCTGTTACTTGTGTCATCTGCACTGTCTATGTTCTCTCAGTTTTGTAAAGCCCTTTTATTTTATTTTTTTTTTAATTTTTACTTTATTTTACTTTACAATACTGTATTGGTTTTGCCATACATTGACATGAATCCACCATGGGTGTATATGAGATCCCAATCCTGAATCCCCCTCCCACATCCCACGCATTTCCTCTCTCTGGAGCATCCACGTGTACCAGCCCCTAGCATCCTGTATCCTGTATCGAACATAGGCTTGTGCTTCATTCTTACATGATAGTATACATGTTTCAATGCCATTCTCCCAAATCATCCCACCCTCTCCCTCTCCCACAGAGTCCAAAAGTCCATTCTATACATCTGTGTCTCTTTTGCTGTCTCGCATACAGGGTCATCATTGCCATCTTTTTAAATTCCATATATATGTGTCAGTATACTGTATTGGTGTTTTTCTTTCTGGCTTACTTCACTCTGTATAATAGGTTCCAGTTTCAACCATCTCATTAGAACAGATTCAAATGAATTCTTTTTGATGGCTGAGTAATACTCCATTGTGTATATGTACCACAGCTTTCTTATCCATTGATCTGCTGATGGACATCTAGGTTGTTTCCATGTCCTGGCTATTATAAACAGTGCTGCAATGAACATTGAGGTACATGTGTCTCTTTCAATTCTGGTTTCCTCGGTGTGTATGCCCAGCAGTGGGATTGCTGGGTCATAAGGCAGTTCTATTTGCAGTTTTTTAAGGAATCTCCACACTGTTCTCCATAGTGGCTGTACTAGTTTGCATTCCCACCAACAGTGTAAGAGGGTTCCCTTTTCTCCACACCCTCTCCAGCATTTATTGCTTGTAGACTTTTGGATCGCAGCCATTCTGACTGGTGTGAAATGGTACCTCATTGTGGTCTTGATTTGCATTTCTCTGATAATGAGTGATGTTGAGCATCTTTTCATGTGTTTGTTAGCCATCCGTATGTCTTCTTTGGAGAAATGTCTGTTTAGTTCTTTGGCCCATTTTTTGATTGGGTCGTTTATTTTTCTGGAATTGAGCTGCATGAGTTGCTTGTATATTTTTGAGATTAGTTGTTTGTCAGTTGCTTCATTTGCTATTGTTTTCTCCCATTCAGAAGGCTGTCTTTTTACCTTGCTTATAGTTTCCTTTGTTGTGCAGAAGCTTTTAATTTTAATTAGATCCCATTTGTTTATTTTTGCTTTTATTTCCAGTATTCTGGGAGGTGGATCATAGAGGATCCTGCTGTGATTTATGTTGGAAAGTGTTTTACCTATGTTCTCCTCTAGGAGTTTTATAGTTTCTGGTCTAACGTTTAGATCTTTAATCCATTTTGAGTTTATTTTTGTGTGTGGTGTTAGAAAGTGATCTAGTTTCATTCTTCTACAAGTGGTTGACCAGTTTTCCCAGCACCACTTGTTAAAGAGATTGTCTTTACTCCATTGTATATTCTTGCCTCCTTTGTCAAAGTTAAGGTGTCCGTAAGTGTGTGGATTTAAGAAGGATGGAACTGGAGGAATCAACCTGCTTGACTTCAGGCTCTACTACAAAGCCACAATCATCAAGACAGTATGGTACTGTCACAAAGACAGAATTATAGATCAATGGAACAAAATAGAAAGCCCAGAGATAAAGCCCTTTTAAATGTATGTATTCAACACTAGATTTTAAGTTATGTGATAGCATGTCTACTATCTGGCTTTGGTAACATAACTGCACTGGCTGACACATAGTGGACATTTGTGAAATAAGAGAGGGCAGAAAGGAAGGGAAAAAAAAAAAAGATGAAAGGAAGGGTTTCAAGCTATCTAGCTAATTAAGAAAAATATACACCAGTTGTTTTAATGTCATATCCTTTCCCTACCCCCACCCCAAGGAATCCAGTCTTCAATGGAAGGGATGACAAAATGTTACACTTGTGTCCAGCTGAGGGAAAGTTATTTTGGTGTATATCTTATCTCAAAAATGTACAGTGCATTTGGGCAAAAATTTGGATATAATTTGTTCTCTTTTCCAGATTGCTCAGTAAGAGTTATTAAGTTTCCTGCTGCTGCTGCTGTTGCTGCTAAGTCGCTTCAGTAGTGTCCAACTCTATGTGACCCCACAGACAGCAGCCCACCAGGCTCCGCCGTCCCTGGGATTCTCCAGGCAAGAACACTGGAGTGGGTTGCCATTTTCTTCCCCAATGCATGAAAGTGAAAAGTGAAAGGGAGGTCGCTCAGTTGTGCCCAACTCTTAGCGACCCCATGGATTGCAGCCTACCAGGCTCCTCCGTCCATGGGATTTTCCAGGCAAGAGTACTGGAGTGGGGTGCCATTGCCTTCTCTGTAAGTTTCCTAGAAGAACTCAAGTATATTTCTTCATATAAATAGAATGGTAAATTTATTTGACTTTAAGGGCTAATAATTTTCTGAAATGTCTCTAGTGTCCTTTATCAACATCATCCATTAAAAAGCTTATCAAAAGAATAAAAGTATTTAACAATTATATTTATCTTATGTTAAATATTTAGTTAATTAATTGGCTATAACTATTATGGCACTTTTCAAAATATCAGTAAGTTCATCATATTTTTTATGGAGAAGTAATCCGACTCCATGGACATGAGTTTGAGTAAACTCCGGGAGTTGGTGATGGACAGGGGGGATTCGTGTGCTGTGATTCATTGGGTCGCAAAGAGTCAGACACGACTGAGCGACTGAACTAAATTGAACTGAATGTAAAAAAATTGTTTCTACTGATTTCTCTTCCATTTTTTTTCTAGCTGCTTTCTTTTTTAGACATGTATAACATTCATCTAGTTAGATGAAATATTTGTCTTATAATTTTGAAGTACTTCTCAATCTTTCCACTTATTAGTTTTTTACCTTGCTCATTTTAGGAATGGTGTTATTATAACACATGATTTCATAAATTTGAATAGTAGATTATATTTACTAGGAAACCTAAAAATACTAAACTTTTTCTTTGAGATTACCAAATTATGATCTATGGCAATAGTTCTCAAACTCCTGCCTCAGGAATTCTTCATGCTCTTAAAAATTACTGGAGTTCCAAGTAAAGCTTTCTGAATCGGATTTTGAATTATAATGAAGTGCATTGTAAAATGAATCTTTTGAGTATAAACACAAAATAATCAATTTATAAATACTTTATTTAAATATATACGTATATGTATATAGATACCTACATATATGTATAATATATACATGTGTATGTATGTGTGTGTGTGTATATATATATATATAGTCTTCACTATGTTAGAGTGTGTGTATGTGTGTGTGTGTTTAATGAAGTGTCCCTAACACTTTTAAAACTAGTACTTCACAGAACTATTCAAAATCACTGGAAATGTGAGAACATGTCTCTGGTTCATCCCAGAGTAATTTGTTAATATCACAGACTGCTATTATCTGATCTTTCATTGTGTTTTTTGGTTGTTTAATGCTTCCATATGATTTTGCTTGACAGTTATGGTTGAGAACTACTTAGGTTCTTTGAGATACTAGACATTACTCACAGAGATATTGTGTTATTTTAAGCTAATATTTATTTTTGAATTGCTATTAAATTTAAGAAATTTGTAAGCTTTATGGTTTATTAATCAACATGTCTAATTTCCCATTATGACAAATGAAATACAAATTAAAGAACAATTTTAATGTCAAAAGAATTATGAAATTAAGGTACAGAGAGATTGGGTAATTTTCATCAGGTACTACAACTAAAAAGTATCAAAGACTTAAATACAGAGAGAATAGGTAATTTTCATGAGATCCTAGGACTCGTTTTTGTTCAGTCTTATGCTGTGTCTGACTCTTTGTGACTTCATGCATTGCAGCACGCCAGTCCTCCCTGGGACTAGAAAGCATCAAAAATTTGTTTTAACCATGGAACACTGTCCGTGGAATCCATGTTCTTAAGTGTGTGCTCCTTAGCAAGTCTCCAAAACTGTGGTAAATGTACTCCATTGCTATGCACAAAGATTCTTCAGAAGAAATCAATTTTTAAATTAACAACTTTAATGAGCCAACTTATGACCCAGCAATCCCACTGCTGGGCATACACACTGATAAAACCAGAATTGAAAGAGACACGTGTACCCCAATGTTCATTGCAGCACTGTTTATAATAGCCAGGACATGGAAACAACCTAGATGTCCATCAGCAGATCAATGGATAAGAAAGCTGTGGTACATATACACAATGCAGTATTACTCAGCCATTAAAAAGAATTATTTAAATCAGTTCTCATTAGATGGATGAAACTGGAGCCTATTATACAGAGTGAAGTAAGCCAGAAAGAAAAACACCAATACAGTATACTGACACATATATATGGAATTTAGAAAGGTGGCAATGATGACCCTGTATGCAAGACAGCAAAAGAGACACAGATGTATAGAACGGACTTTTGGACTCTGTGGGAGAGGGAGAGGATGGGATGATTTGGGAGAATGGAATTGAAACGTGTATACTATCATGTTAGAACGAAGCACCAGCCTATGTTCGATACAGGATACAGGATGCTTGGGCCTGGTACACGGGGATGATCCAGAGAGATGATATGGGGTGGGAGGTGTGAGGGGGATTCAGGATTGGGAGCTCGTATACACCTGTGGTGGATTCATGTCAATGTATGGCAAAACCAATACGGCATTGTAAAGTAAAATAAAGTTTAAAAAAAAAAAAAAAAGTCATTTCATTTAACCTAAAAAAAAAAAAAAACTTTAATATATGTTTTTTTCTTAAAGGTCTTGATCTGACAGTCAGCTTGTTCATGATAGCTCATTTCCATTTGATGAGAATAAGTGCGTTAGTTTTGTAAGGGCACTGTAACAAATTACCACAAATGTTAAGTCTTAAGAAGAAACTCTTCTCTTCCAGTTCTGGAGTTCAGAATTCAAAAACGTATTGAAAAGGGTCATGCATTCATTGTTGAGGCTTTAGGGAAGATTCTACTGCATGTCTTTTTCAGCTTCTTTAGAGAATGTTCTCTCTCTTGGGCTCATGACTCTCTTCTGTCTGTAAAACATTCAAGTGCATCTCTCCAGGCCCTGCTTCTATGAACACATCTGTTTTCCTATTCTGTCTCTTCTATCATTTAAGGAACTTCCTGATTATATTGGACCAACCTGGATAATTCAGGATCTCTCCCTATTTTAAGATCCTTAATTTAATCATAATTGTCTATACACTTTGATATAAATAATAACCTATTCACATGTTCTAGAAGTTGGACATGGGAATCTTTTGGAGGTTATTATTGTTTACCAAAATAAGTAATATTCTTCACCTATATATTCTTCTGCATATATTTCAAGTGTTAATGAAGTGCATATTTTGGGGTATAAAAATTTATAATGTGCTAAATAAAGAGAAATAATTAAAGTTTAGTTTTAGAGACACTTTATTCACATGTTCTAGAAGTTGGACATGGGAATCTTTTGGAGGTTATTATTGTTTACCAAAATAAGTAATATTCTTCACCTATATATTCTTCTGCATATATTTCAAGTGTTAATGAAGTGCATATTTTGGGGTATAAAAATTTATAATGTGCTAAATAAAGAGAAATAATTAAAGTTTAGTTTTAGAGACACTTGGCCTGGCATGCTGTGATTCATGGGGTCGCAAAGAGTCAGACACGACTGAGCGACTGAACTGAACTGAACTGAACTGAACTATGATAACTAATTAAGAACCATAAACTCATAAAGCTTTCTATCATTATTTGATATAAAAATACTTATCTAAAAACTAAGAATCAGCATTATCATCAAAGTATTGTACTCATTGGGGTGCTCTGAATTGAAAGAAGTAAAACAACCACATTATGTGATTCTTGTATTTTATATGTTCTGTAGATTACCAGATTCTTCAAGACATATTGTATACAGCCCACATGCAATGCTTACAAAAATAATTTCTAATTCTTTCTGCTTAAGTAGCTAAAATTAGTAAAATTATATCATAAACTATTTGTTTCAAATATAAATCATCTTAAACCATAATCAATTTTTAAATAATTTATATGTATCATTAGTGAGAATTAAACTTATTTCAACTTTAATAAATATCCAGTGTGTTAGCTAGGGAGTTCCCTGGTTGTCCAATGGTTAAGAGTTGGCACATTTACTACCATGACCATGGATTCAATCCCTGGTCAGGGAACTGAGATTGACAAGCCATGCAGCATGGCCAAAAAAGAAAATATGTGTTGGCTAGATGCATACATTTTCAGGAATTCTTATAGGGTGGATGCAAGGAAAAATTTTGAAGACAATAACACTGCATATTGAAGTTAATTATTTTGTCACATTTTATTAATCACCTTATATTTTTATTATAAATTTTATTGATCACTTTTTAATTAGGTTTACAATTTTAATATGATTTATTATATTACTTTCAAATGAACTTTATTAATTAAAATTCACAACTTTATTCTGAATGTCAGTAATGATTCTATTTTTCCTTTTTTATGAGGTTTTGGTTTTAAAAAGTTACTTAGTGTTTGCTGATGTATGTAGTTTTTCTCACATGATTTCTGCTTCATTTTATTTATTAGAATAACTTCATTTTATTATTTTATTTCACTGGAGAATCTCTGATATATGCTATAGCATATTTGCAAATATTTAGTAAGAAAATAGAATTTAGAAATTATTTTTATCTTGAGCATTTGTGCATGCTCAGTCACTCAGTCATGCCCAACTCTTTGCAACCTGGTGGACTATAGCCTATCAGGCACTTCTGTCCATGGAATTTTCCAGGCAAGAATACTGGAGCTGGTTATCATTCCCTTCTCCAGGGGATCTTTCTGATCCAGGGATCAAACTTGTATCTCCCAATGGCAGACAGATTACCACTGAGCCACCTGGGTAATGGATTGCCATTTCCTTCTTCAAGGGATCTTCCCAACCCAGGGATAGAACACTCCTCCCCTGCATTGCAGATGGATTCTTGACCACAGAGTCACAAGGAAAACCCTAAGTGAGAAATAAATATCCCTTATATAGTGGTAATATTCTTCTACAATAGCGAACTCAATTAGCTAGAAGAAATATAAACACATATATATATTTATACATGCACAGATAGCAGATATATATTGAATCTAAGAGGTGAACTGATTTCCGTTAATCTTGTTTCAATGTAGAGGTACTTAGACTAATATTAGCCGATGCCCTCAGCCACCTCAATCAATCTTCACAGATTTGTGTATTAGGGAGAGAAAAAAAGAACATTTTCTTCATCTTCTTCTAGTCCTTTTTGCTGATTTACCTGTCAATCTTATGTATAGGCAAAGGTGTTTTTTGACTTATTTAACACTCCTTTTGGGACTTCTCTGTTAGTTCAGATGGTAAAGAGTCTTCCCGTAATGCTGGAGACCTGGGTTTGATCCCTGAGTTGGGAAGATCCCCTACAGAAGGAAATGGCAATCCATTCCAGTATTCTTGCCTGGAAAATCCCATGGATGGAGAAACCTGGAGGGCTACATTCCATGGGGGTCACAAAGAGTCAGACATGACTGACATAACACTTTCAGTTTCTTCACCTTTTTATGATATCACCAGTGATTGAAAATTCTTAATTCATGTCTTTTAATTTATAGAGTATTAATTAATTAATTTTTTAGTTAGCGAAAATTTTACTTAGTAAATTTAATTTATGAAGTTTACTTTTCTTTATGGGGAGTGCTTAGTCTGATCTTAAGATATTTTTCTCTTATTAAGGTAAAAAAGATACTGTATATTACCTGAAGAGGGGATATTGTAGGAAAGAGGAAGAGAAAGTGACTGAAAGGGAAGCAAACATAAAAAGATTTATTAACAAAAAAAAAAAAAAAAAATTTTTTTTTTTTGCCCAGGAGTTTATGCATTAGCTGGATGACTTTTCTGTTGCAGGCCAAGATCAGTCTATTTTAACTTGGCTTTCTCAAGATGTGTATAAGAGACAGCCTCATCTACAAACTGAAAGAACAAAAATCACAAAAAAGTTTAATATATAAGGTTACCAAATGAATTAAACAGAAAATGCATTTGCATTAAGTATATATAGTTTTTCTTTTTAAAATATTTAATCTGCATAAATTTGTTGGATTGTTAATAGGTGATAACAGCTTTTTTTTATTTAAATTTATTTATTTTAATTGGAGGCTAATTACTTTAAATATTGTATTGGTTTTGCCATACATCAACATGAATCTGCCACGGGTGAACATGTGTTCCCAATCCTGAACCCCCCTCCCACGTCCCTCCCCACACCATCCCTCTGGGTCATCCCAGTGCACCAGCCCCAGGCGTTCTGTATTCTGCATCGAACCTAGACTGGCGATTATTTTCTTATATGATATTATACGTGTTTCAATGCCATTCTCCCAAATCATCCCACCCTCTCCCTCTCCCACAGAGTCCAAAAGACTGTTGTATACATCTGTGTCTCTTTTGCTGTCTCACATATAGGGTTATCATTACCATCTTTCTAATTTCCATACATATGGGTTAGTATACTGTATTGATATTTTTCTTTCTGGCTTACTTCACTCTGCAAAATAGGCTCCAGTTTCATACACCTTATTAGAACTGATTCAAATGTATTATTTTTAATGGCTGAGTAATACTCCATTGTGTATATGTACCACAACTTTCTTATCCATTCATCTGCTGATGGACATCTAGGTTGCTTCCATGTCCTGGCTATTATAAACAGTGCTGCGATGAACATTGGGGTACATGTGTCTCTTTCAGTTCTGGCTTCCTTGGTGTATATGCCCAGCAGTGGGATTGCTGGGTCATAAAGCAGCTCAATTTCCTATTTTTAAAGGAATCTCCACACTGTACTCCATAGTGGCTGTACTAGTTTGCATTCCCACCAACAGTGTAAGAGGGTTCCCTTTTCTCTTTTAACAGATTCGATTCAGTTCATTTCAGTTCAGTTCAGTCACTCAGTCATGTCCCACTCTTTGTGACCCCATGAACTGCAGCACACCAGACCTCCCTGTCCATCACCAACACCTGGACTCCAACCAGACCCATGTCCATCGAGTTGATGATGCCATCCAACCATCTCATCCTCTATTGTCCCCTTCTCCTCCTGCCCTCAATCTTTCCCAGCATCAGGATATTTTCAAATGAGTCAGCTCTTCGCATCAGATGGCCAAAGTACTGGAGTTTCAGCTTCAACATCAGTCACTCCAATGAACACCCAGGACTGATCACTTTTAGGATGGACTGGATGGATCTCTTTGCAGTCCAAGGGACTCTCAAGAGTCTTCTCCAACACCACAGTTCAAGAGCATCAATTCTTCAGTACTCAGCTTTCTTTATAGTCCAAGTCTCACATCCATACATGACCATGGGAAAACCATAGCCTTGACTAAACGGACCTTTGTTGGCAAAGTAATGTCTCTGCTTTTGAATATGCTGTCTAGATTAGTCATAACTTTCCTTCCAAGGAGCAAGCGTCTTTTAATTTCATGGTTGCAATCACCATCTGCAGTGATTTTGGAGCCCAGAAAAATAAAGTCAGCCACTTTTTCCACTGTTTCCCCATCTATTTGCACAATTAACTCAATTTGAACATTCAAATTATTCTGGTATCTACTTTTTTCTCAATGCCTCCTGTCCATTTCTGACCTAATTTAAATTCCATGAGCCACTAAACATCTTGTATTACTTTATCTAAGATTTTTTTCTTTTGCTGTTTAATTATAAATAGGCCACTTTTAACAAATAAATGCCTATAAAGCATTTAGAATGTGCTCTCATACATTAAGCATTTAATTAATATCAGGGACAATTACTATAATTAAGTTAATTGTACCTGAATAGTAACAAGTTTGAAAATCTGTTTCAGCTCAGCTATAAGATATGAACACCCTTGAAATTCATTTATTCTTTACTTATTAAGTCAATTGTTCAACAATATCATTTGAGCTTTTAGTAGAGTGAGAAACACCAATAAAATTTCGGATTTAAAATATGTACTACCCTTAAAATTAGTTGAGCCTGGAATGGAATCACTGCTTCCTTTCATCTTCCCAATTATATATTTCTATGATTTTGTTCATTCTTTTACAAACAGAACTCAAATCAGTTAAAAAAAGTCATTCTAAATAACACTTGCAAGAGCTAATAAAAATACTATGGAATAAAGTCATTTTATCTAATTTAATAGTATCAGTTGCTGAAAAGCAAAACAAAACATAAATAAAGATTCAGGTAATAATATAATAAAGCCATCAGTCCTTCCTAAATCTGTGCTGTTCCTAACACTTTGTGTATTTCAAGGTCATTAAACTCTATTTAAGCACCTATTTTAATAAAAATAAATTCACTGGAAGGAAAGTCCATACAGCTGAAATGTACCTGCATGTATACATTAAAGTAAAGTAAAGTAAAGTAAAGTAAAGTTGCTCATTCATGTCCGACTCTTTGAGACCCCATGGACTGTAGCCTACCAGGCTCCTCCCTCCATGGGATTCTCTAGGCAAGAGTACTGGAGTGGGTTGCCATTTCCTACTACAGGGGATCTTCCCAACCCAGGGATCGAACCCAGGTCTCCCGCATTCCAGGCAGACGCTTTAACCTCTGAGCCACCAGAGAAGCCCAGGCATGTATGCATTAACTGACACACACAAAAATTTAAAAAGCCAAATTCTCATAAGCATGTAAGCTTTTGTGAATCATTTATGACCACAATTTAATGCTGCACATCAAATAATCACAAAAAACTCAGTGGCATCTCACAAAAAAAAAAAAAACCAAAAAAAAAAAAAAACCACTTTTTTTTTTTGCCCAGGAGTTTATGCATTAGCTGGATGACTTTTCTGTTGCAGGCCAAGATCAGTCTATTTTAACTTGGCTTTCTCACATATGTGTGTTCAGCTGGAGAGGTGGCTATAGTCTGGTAGTATAGGCTGGCTGATTTAGGGAATTTGGCCAGGTTGATACAGCCCTATTTTATGTGATCTTTCATCTACTAGCAAATTAGCCTGGGTTTGTCTTCACTCTGTATAGATTACTAAAAGAGGAAGAGCTAAGGCACACAGGCTTCTTTGTCTTTTCAGGTTCCAATATGGTACTATTTAAATTATGATGCATTCAGTCAGATAACACAAGACAAATCAACCTAGATTTAGGAAGTGAGGACATAGACATTATCATGTGGTCTGAGGAAACTCAAAATCATATAGGAAAGGATATGAATATATCCTTTATATGGATAAAGGGGTAGTTTTATAATTCTATCATTTTCGCCCAGTAACTCAAAGTATGGCTATCCAGTAGAATATAAAGAATCCTGTTTACTTGATATAATGTGGTATTATAATTAACTAAAGGCAACTTTTCTCGGGAAATATATTTATTTAAGCAAAATTACCTTCAGTAATTCAATGTAATATGAAAAAAATCTGCAGGATGTAAAACTACTCAGAAATATCTGTTGAACTAAATAATCAATAGAAAATTCACTTTAATTATAATTTTATTGCATCCTACAAGCTCTGCGTTTTTGTCATTAGAGTCAGTAAAGCAATTTAGAAATGAATAAGCATTTGTCTATCTGAATATGGCTTCATGAATTTTAAACAGGATGAGAAATTAATGTATTACCTTTCAACAAATAACGGTCTCCTGCTATTATCAATGAAAATTTAAAAATATTTGTGTTTTTCTTTAAATGAATGATGTGTATGCATTTTCTTAGCAGATAATATCTGGGTGCTTAGTGAAATGTCTAAATGTCTTAATATATTATCTCATGCATAAATTAAAAAACAAGAAAGGTGTCAATTAACATGTTCAACTTTATTGAATGATCAAGCAGGTGCAACTTGTGTCCAACAAAATGTAGTATCAGTGGTATAGATTTATTCACAGTAATCTGTCTTACCCTTTCTAGCATAGGATGGGAGTAAAATTTCCCTCTTCCTTTCAAAATAGGCTTGGTCATGTGACTTTTTTCAGGTGATCAGTCCTGAGTTAAAATGACTACTTTCCTTTCTGGTAGGATATTTAAGAATTTATATATGGTTTCCCATGTTATCTTTCCTTCATTCAGGTGATGGTGAGAAAATATGACTACCAGAAAACACATAGCCTTGACCATGAATCAGTACTTCGCATCAGGTGGCCAAAGTATTGGAGTTTCAGATTCAGCATCAGTCTTTCTAAAGAATATTCAGGACTGATTGCCTGTAGGATTGACTGGTTTGATCTCCTTGCAGGCCAAGGGGCTCTCAAGAGTCTTCTCCAACACCACAGTGCAAAAACATCAATTCTTCGGTGCTCAGCATTTTTTATGGTTCAATTCACATCCCAGACTTGACTATTGGAAAAACATAATTTTGACTAGATGGACCTTTGTTGGCAAAATAATGTCTCGGCTAAATAATATCCTATTGAGGTTGATTAGAGCTTTTCTTCCAAGGAGCAAGTGTCTTCTAATTACATGGCTGCAATCACCATCTGCAGTGAATTTGGAGCCCCCCAAAATAAAGTATCTCACTGTTTCCATTGTTTCCCCATCTATTTGCCGTGAAGTGATGGGACCATATGCCATGATCTTAGTGTTCTGAATGTTGAGCTTTAAGCCAGCTTTTTCATTCTCCTCTTTCACTTTCATCAAGAGGCTCTTCAGTTCCTCCTCATCTTCTGTTATAGGGTGGTGTCATCTGTGTATCTGAGATTATTGATATTTCTCCCAGCAAATTCCAGCTTGTGCTTCATTCAGCCTCGTATTTTGCATGATGTACACTGGATGTAAGTTAAATAAACAGGATGACAATATACAGCATTGATGTACACCTTTCCCAATTTGGAAACAGTCTGTTGTTCCACGACCAGTTCTAATTGTTGCTTCTTGACTTGCATACAGATTTCTCAGGAGGCATGTTAGGTGGTCTGGTATTCCCAACTCTTGAGGGATTTTTCAGTTTTTTTTGTGATCCACACAGTCAAAGGCTTTGGAGTAGCAAATGAAGCAGAAGTAGATTTTTTTTTTTTCTTGGAATTCTCTTGCTTTTTCAATGATCCAACAGATGCAGGGACAATTTGATTTCTGGTTCCTCTGCCTTTCTTAAATCCATCTTGAACATCTGAAAGTTCAAGGTTTACGTACTGTTGAGGACTGTATTGGAGAATTTTGAGCATTACTTTGCCAGCATGTGAGATGAGGGCAATTGTGCAGTACTTTGATCATTCTTTGGCATTGCCTTTCTTTGGGATTGGAATGAAAGCTGACCTTTTCCAGTCCTGCAGCCACTGCTGAGTTTTCCAAATTTGCTGGCATATTGAGTCCAGCACTTTCACAGCATCATCTTTTAGAATTTGAAATAGCTCAACTAGAATTCCATCACCTCCACTAGCTTTGTTCGTAGTGATACTTCCTAAGGCCCACTTGACTTCCCATTCCAGGATATCTGGCTCTAGATGAGTGATCACACCATCACTGCTATCTGGGTCATGAAGATCTTTTTTATATGTTCTTCTGTGTATTTCTTGCCACCTCTTCTTAATATATTTTGCTACTGTTAGGTCCATGCCATCTCTGTCCTTTATTGTGTCCATATTTGCATGAAATGTTCCCTTGGTATCACTAATTTTCTTGAAAAGATCGCTAGTCTTTCCCAATCTATTATTTTCCTCTATTTCTTTTCATTGATCACTGAGGAAGGCTTTCTTATCTCTCCTGCTAGTCTTTGGAACTCTGCATTCAAATTATATATTTCCTTTTCTACTTTGTCTTTAGATTCTCTTCTTTTCTCAGCTATTTGTAAGGCCTCCTCAGACAACCATTTTGTCTTTTTCCATTTCTTTTTCTTTGGGATGTTCTTGATCACTGCCTCCTGTACAGTGTCACAAACCCCTTTCCATAGTTCTTCAGAAACTCTGTCTATCAGATCTAATCCCCTGAATCTGTCAAGCTTGTATTCTCCTTGGTTCTGTCTCATCACAACAAAGATTTGGAGTGATGGACATTAAAGCCCTCGGCATGTCACAGCTCTTGGGTCTTGGACAGACTGTGTTATAGCTCTTAGACAGATCAGTGTTACAGCTCTATTTTATTTAGAAAATAGCAGGAAAATCATCCTCAAGGCATGAAGGTATGCCAATGTGAAAATCAGAGAGTGGGGGAGTGCATCAGCACACAGGAGAGAGAGAGGCCTCTGGCCCTTTGGCTCCTCTTTTTATATTTTATTTTCTCCCCCTGGGCCTGCCCTATGTAAACTGGGCTAGCCAGGAGTGCTGTTTGTTTTACATGAGGTCTTTACTCCGGTCCTTCGACCTTCTTTTGATCTTCCTTTGTTCTATTTTCGTGGGCTTTTCCCTTCCCTGTCTTTTAGCCACTGCCATGTTGGACTCCTGTTTCCTATCCTAACTACCTAACAAATCTATTTCTCACTTCCACTATATAATCCTAAGTGATTTGATTTAGGTCATACCTGGATTGTCTAGTGGTTTTCCCTACTTTCTTCAATTTAAATCTGAATTTGGCAATAAGGAGTTCATGATCTGAGCCACAGTCAACACCAGGTCTTGTTTGTGATGACTGTTTAGAACTTCTCCATCTTTGGCTGCAAATAATATAATCAATCTGATTTTGATATTGGCCATCAGATCTTTAGTTTCTCTTTAGTTTCTTTTCACTTTCTGCCATTAGGGTGATATTGAAATGTTGTTGCTGAACCACAAAAAATGCCAGGATTCTTGGCCTCTAGATAAGAATTCAATCAGGGGCTAGTAACAAGCCTTGATCACTCAGAGCTATTGTGTAGAAAAGTTTTATTAAAGTATAAAAGAGATATAGAAAACTTCTGCATAGATGTCAGAAAGGGGCAAAAAGTGTGCCCCCCTGCTAGCCTTTAGCAGTATGTTTTATATCTATCAGCAAGCTGCTAATTAGAGAAAGGATATGTCTCAAAACTCAGAGTGGCACCAGGTCCCTCATCCACAAGCTTTTGAGATAACATTGGCACCAGGTGAGTCATCATGGGCCATAAAATGATTGACATGAATCTTGAAGAAAGGGAGGATTCCAAGCAAATATATAGTTTCATTAATCTAGATTAGGAGAACAATGTATGAGTAAAACATACAGGTTTGTTGAGCCCTTATTGAATCTTAAGCAGAACCAACTTGAAGAAAGACAGAATCTAGGGTAAATACGTAGTTCATTAACATAGCTTAAGACAAACATTTCCATAAGAAAAACACACTGTTTAGCTCAAGGTTTGAGAAAAGTTAAGTCACCTGGAGCCAGGTGTCATCATGGCAACACAGAATTTTAAGAGAAATCTCTTTTTAAATTTGTATAGAGAAGGGGAAAAGAAAAAATCTAACTTTGTTTTCTCCTGCCACTTAAGAGAGAGAGAAAAAAATGTCTGACACTTGCAGCCTATTTCCTCCATTTGGAGACTCCTGGCCTTCCTGCCTGTTACCCTCTCAGTATAATCTGCATTATTTGAGGTTGGTGATATTTCTCCTAGCAAGCTTGATTTCAGCATACGATTCATGCAGCCCATCATTTCTCATGATGTATTCGGCACAGAAGATAAATAAGCAGGGTGACAGTAGACAACCTTGTCGTATCCTTTCCCAATTTTGAACTAGTCACTTCTGTGTTCGGTTCTAACTGCTGCTTCTGGACCCGCATATAGGTTTCTCAGAAGACAGGTAAGGTGTTCTGGTACTCCCATCTCTTTAAGAATTTTCCTCATTTTGTAGTGATCCATGCAGTAAAAGGCTTTAGAGTAGTTAATGAAGCACATGTTTTTCTGGAATTTCCTTGCTTTCTCCATTATCCAGAGACCGTTGGCTATTTAATCTCTGGTTCCTCTGCTTTTTTGAAACCCATGTTGTGCATCTGTAAGTTCTCAATTCACATACTTCTGAAGTCTAGCACATGTGTCTTAGTGTTAAATAAAACATTCATCTACTCAGTGAAAGAAACCAGTCTGAAAAGGCAAAAACTGTGATTTCAATTAATGATATTCTGTAAAAGGGAAAACTATGGAGGTAACATAAAGATTAGTGGTTGTCAAGGGGTTGGGGATGGGAGTCAGGATGAATAGGCAGAGCACAGTGGCTTTTTAAAATATTTTCATGATATTATAATGAATATGCTTTAAGTCTTTCTGAACACATAAAATGTACAGAACTAAGAGTGATCCTAAAATAAACTATGGCCTTTATTATTGGTCACTGTAGATTAATCCTTGGTGTATATATACATACCATTCTGGTGAGTGATGTTGATGATGTGGGAGACTGTGTGTGTGTGATGGCAGGGTGTGAGGCAAATATTTTTCTTTCCCTTTAATTTTACTGTAACCCTAAAAGTACTCCATTAAAAAGTATTAGAAAGAAAGGTTATTCCTTTTCTTCCTGACAGTCTTTGATCTGAGACATTAATTTTCTCCTGCTTTGGCCTTGGAATTGGAATGGAACTTACCATTGGCATTCTTGGGTCTACATCTTGCTAATTGTAGATTTTGAAATTTTCAGCCTTCATAATTGCAGAGCTCTTTCCCTATAATAAATCCCTGTGGTAGTATTGAAACATTTACATTACAATGTGTAAAATAGATAGCCAGTGGGGATTTGCTGTATGATGCAAGGAACTCAAACTGGGTGTTCTATGACAACCAAAAGGGGTGGGATGGAGTAGGAGGGAGGTTCAAGAGGAAGGGGACATATGTACAACTATGGATGCTTCATATTGATATATGGCAGAAGACAACACAATATTGTAAAGCAGTTATCCTCCAATTAAAAGTAGGTTAAAACAACAACAACAAACCAAGGAGACCAAAATCTGAAAAAGATGAGAAAAGAAGAGCGAGTGTGGTAAAATACAAAATAGTACAATACAAGCATGATAGACAATAATCCAAATATAGCAATAAACACTTTGTGTATAAATGGCCTAAATACAATAATTAAAAGACAGAGTTTTTAAGAATGTATGAAAATAAAAAGCACAGCTATATTTTGTCTATAAGAAACCACTTTATTTGTAGAAACACCAAAAGGTTAATATTGAAGTAGCAAAGACAGTTATACCATGCTAATCAAAAGAAAGCTGGGGTAACTGTATTAACTTTAGAGAAAGCAGAACTCAGAAACAGAGGAAAACAACAGAATGGAAAAGACTAGAGACCACTTCAAGAAAATTGGAGATGTCAAAGAAACATTTTATGCAAAGATGGACACAATAAAAAACGGAAATGTTGAAGACTTAAGAGAAGCAGAAGACATTAAGATGTAGCAAGACTACACAGAAGAACTATACAAGAAAGGTCTTAATGACTCAGATAACAGATGTTGTTGTAAATGACCTAGAGCTGGACATCCTGGGGTGTGAAGTCAACTGGGACTTAAGCTAGTGGAGATGACAGAATTCTAGCTGAGCTATTTAAAGTCCTAAACGATGCTGCTGCTAAAGGGCTGTACTTATTATGTTGAAAAATTTAAAAAACCAATAGTGACAATAGGACTGGAAAAGGTCACTTTTCATTCCAAAGAAGGACAATGCCAAAGAATGTTCAGACTACTGTACAATTGTACTCATTTTATATGCTAGAAAGTTTATGCTCAAAACCCATCAAGCTGTGCTTCAGCACTATGTGCACTACGAACTTCCAGATGTACAAACTGGATTTAGAAAAGGTAAAGGAACCAGACAGAGTTCAAATTGCCAATAGCTGTTGAATCATGGAGAAAGCAGGAGAGTTCCCGAAAAATGTTTACTTCTGCTTCATTGACTATACTAAAGCCTGCATGGATGACAATAAACTGTCAATTCAGTTCAGTTGCTCAGTCGTGTCCGATTCTTTGAGACCCATGAATCACAGCACGCCAGGCCTCCCTGTCCATCACCAACTCCCGGAGTTCACTCAGACTCATGTCCATCGGTCTGTGATACCATCCAGCCATCTCATCCTCTGTCGACCCATTCTACTTCTGCCCCCAATCCCTCCCAGCATCAGAGTCTTCTCCAATGAGTCAACTATTTGCATGAGGTGGCCAAAGTACTGGAGTTTCAGCTTTAGCATCATTCCTTCCAAAGAAATCCCAGGGCTGATCTCAAAAATAAAGTCTGACACTGTTTCCACTGTTTCCCCATCTATTTCCCATGAAGTGATGGGACCGGATGCCATGATCTTTGTTTTCTGAATGTTGAGCTTTAAGCCAACTTTTTCACTCTTTTCTTTCACTTTCGTCAAGAGGATTTTAAATTCCTCTTCACTTTCTGCCATAAGGATGGTGTCATCTGCATATCTGAGGTTACTGATATTTCTCTCAGCAATCTTGATTCCAACTTGTGCTTCTTCCAGCCCCTCATTTCTCATGCTGTACTCTGCATAGAAGTTAAATAAGCAGGGTGACAATATACAGCCTTGACGGACTCCTTTTCCTATTTGGAACCAGTCTGTTGTTCCATGTCCAGTTCTAACTTTTGCTTCCTGACCTGCATACGGATTTCTCAAGAGGCAGGGCAGGTGGTCTGGTATTCCCACCTCTTTCATAATTTCCCACAGTTTGTTGTGATCCACACAGTCAAAGCCTTTGGCATAGTCAATAAAGCAGAAATAGATGTTTTTCTGGAACTCTCTTGCTATGTCCATGATCCAGCAGATGTTGGCAATTTGACCTCTGGTTCCTCTGCCTTTTCTAAAACCAGCTGGAACATCTGAAAGTTCATGGTTCACATATTGCTGAAGCCTGGCTTGGAGAATTTTGAGCATTACTTTACTAGCATGTGAGATGAGTGCAATTGTGTGGTAGTTTGAGCATTTTTTAGCATTGCCTTTCTTTGGAATTGGAATGAAAACTGATCTTTTCCAGCCCTCTGGCCACAGCGGAGTTTTCCAAATTTGCTGGCCTATTGAGTGTAGCACTTTCACAGCATTATCTTTCAGGATTTGAAACAGTTCAACTGGAATTCCATTACCTCCAGTAGCTTTGTTAATAGTGATGGTTTCTAAGGCCCACTTGACCTTATATTCCAGGATGTCTCACTCTAGATGAGTGATCACACCATTGTGATTATCTGGGTCATGAAGATCTCTTTTGTAAAGTTCTTCTGTGTATTCTTGCCATCTCTTCTTAATATCTTCTGCTTCTGTTAGGTCCATACCATTTCTGTCCTTTATCAAGCCCATCTTTGCATGCAATGTTCCCTTGGTATCTCTAATTTTCTTGAAGAGATCTCTAGTCTTTCCCATTCTGTTGTTTTCCTCTATTTCTTTGCATTGATCGCTGAAGAAGGCTTTCTTATCTCTTCTTGCTATTCTTTGGAACTCTGCATTCAGGTGCTTATATCTTTCCTTTTCTCCTTTGCTTTTCGCCTCTCTTCTTTTCACAGCTATTTGTAAGGCCTCCCCAGACAGCCATTTTGCTTTTTTGCATTTCTTTTCCATGGGGATGGTCTTGATCCCTGTCTCCCGTACAATGTCACGAACCTCATTCCATAGTTCATTCTTCTGTGTATTCTTGCCACCTCTTCTTAATATCTTCTGCTTCTGTTAGGTGCATACCATTTCTGTCCTTTATCGAGCCCATCTTTGCATGAAATGTTCCCTTGGTATCTCTAATTTTCTTGAGAGATCTCTAGTCTTTCCCAATTTGTTGTTTTCCTCTATTTCTTTGCATTGATCGCTGAAAAAGATTTTCTTATCTCTTCTTGCTATTCTTTGGAACTCTGCATTCAGATGCTTATATGCTTCCTTTTCTCCTTGGCTTTTCGCTTCTCTTCTTTTCACAGCTATTTGTAAGGCTTCCCCAGACAGCCATTTTGCTTTTTTGCATTTCTTTTCCATGAGGATGGTCTTGATCCCTGTCTCCTGTACAATGTCACGAACCTCATTCCATAGTTCATCAGGCACTCTATCTATCAGATCTAGGCCCTTAAATCTATTCCTCACTTCCACTGTGTAATCATAAGGGATTTGATTCAGGTCATACCTGAATGGTCTAGTGGTTTTCCCTACCTTCTTCAATTTGAGTCTGAATTTGGTAATAAGGAGTTCATGATCTGAGCCCCAGTCAGCTCCTGGTCTTGTTTATGTTGACTGTATAGAGCTTCTCCATCTTTGGTTGCAAAGAATATAATCAATCTGATTTCGGTGTTGACCATTTGGTGATGTCCATGTGTAGAGTCTTCCCTTGTGTTGTTGGAAAAGGGTGCTTGCTATGACCAGTGCATTTTCTTGGCAAAACTCGATTAGTCGTTGCCCTGCCTCATTCCACATTCCAAGGCCAAATTTGCCTGTTACTCCAGGTGTTTCTTGACTTCCTACTTTTGCATTCCAGTCCCCTATAATGAAAGGACATCTTTTTTGGGTATTAGTTCTAAAAGGTCTTGTAGGTCTTCATAAAACCGTTCAATGAAGCACGGGCGGCTGCAACAGCATGCAGGGCACAGCCGAGAGGAGCTACCCCACGGCCGAGGTCAGGGGCAGAAGCCGGGAGGACCCCATGCCTGAGGGGTGGTGGCAGAGAGGAGCTACGCTGCGTCCGAGGTCAGGGGCAGAGGCCCAGAGTGCCAGGCTGCGATAGTACAGGAGCAGCCGAGAGGAGCTACCCCTGCCCGAGACCAGGGGCGGCGGCCGGGAGGAGCAACCCACGTCCAGGGAGCGGTGACTGCGCAGGCGCCAGAGGGCCTAGAGGAGCTATTCCACATTCAAGGTCGGGAGGGGTGGTGGTTAGGAGATATCCCTCATCCAAGGTTAAGAGCAGCGGCTGCTCTTTGCTGGAGCAGTCGTGAAGAGATACTCGATGCCCAAGGTAAGAGAAACCTAAGTAAGACGGTAGGTGTTGCAACAGGGCATCAGAGGGCAGACACACTGAAACCATAATCACAGAAAACTAGTCAATCTAATCACACTAGGACCACAGCCTTGTCTAACTCAATGAAACCAAGCCATGGCCTGTGGGGCTACCCAAGACGAGCGGGCATGGTGGAGAGGTCTGACACAGTGTGGTCCACTGGAGAAGGGAATGGCAAGCCACTCCAGTATTCTTGCCTTGAGAACCCCATGAACAGTATGAAAAGGTAAAATGATAGGATACCAAAAGAGGGACTCCCCAAGTCAATATGTACCCAATATGCTACTGGAGATCAGTGGAGAAATAACTCCAGAAAGAATGAAGGGATGGAGTCAAAGCAAAAACAATACCCATTTGTGGATGTGACTGGTGATAGAAGAAAGGTCCGATGCTGTAAAGAGCAATACTGCATAGGAACCTGGAATGTCAGGTCCATGAATCAAGGCAAATTGGAAGTGGTCAAACAGGAGATGGCAAGAGTGAATGTCAACATTCTAGGAATCAGCGAACTAAAATGGACTGGAATGGGTGAATTTAACTCTGATGACCATTATATCTACTACTGTGGGCAGGAATCCCTTAGAAGAAATGGAGTCGCCTTCATAGAAGGTAACCTGCAGTTATTCATAAATTATATCTAACGGTAATAAGTTAATCACTTCAGGTAAAACAGAATTGACAATGCTCTTTCTCCACTGACTGCAATTTTCTTTTTCTGCCTAGAGTTGAGTCCATTGTTACACAGGATGAAAAAAGGTCAATGCAACTTCATGGTGTTTGAAACAGATATAACTGCAACCCCCCTGCCACAGTTTACAACAAGTGCACAGTTTTTAAAGTGCCTATGACTATTTCTACATCTCAGAGCCATGTCTCATTCTTCCATAAATGCACAGAGCTAACCTACACTGTAAAATGCAGTTACTAAGCATCAGGCCATGAGTTCTCCTGATGTACACTTGTCCCCAAGAAGAAAAAGAGCTACCACTCAGTGTGGCAAATCTGGTGAGAACATATGTAAACACAAACACAAATAGAAGCATAGAGCGCTGAAAAAGAGTGACGCCTCTGAGTCCTGCTGCCTGCACCTGAACCTCTGTTCCTCTCCCTCTTTTAGGCTGTGTGAACTGGAGCAATTATAACACAGAAGCTAAGAGCTTGGGTTCTGGAATTAGCTTTGCAGATTCTGATGCCTGCTGACTATGAGTCTTTGGGAAAGATATTTAACCTAAGCCTCACGTTCCCCATCTATAAAATGGGAAGAATATTAGTACTTACCTCATGGTGTTATTGCAAATGTTACTTTGTATGGTTTTATCTGTATTCCCATATTTATTGCAGCATTGTTCAAAATTCACAGTAATCAATACATAGAAACAACCCAAGTGTGTGTGTCCCTAAACAGATAAATGGACAAAGAAGGTATACATATTCATATTATTTATATTTATATATGAGAAAGAAGGGAATTCTGCCATTTACAACAACATGGATGGACCCTCAGGGTATTATACTAAGTTAATAATTAGTAAGTAATAATAAATACATAAAATGTCAGACAGAGAATGACAAATATCATTATATACCATTCTCTACACATGGAATCTGAAAAAGCTGAATTCACAGAGACACAGTAGAATGGTACTAGCTGGGAGAATGAGGTAGATGTGAAATGTTGATCAAAGTAATAGGACAAATAAGTTCTTGGAGTCTAATGTACAACGTACTGCTGGCTATAGGTAATAATATTGTATTATACGCCTGAAAGTTGCTAAAAGAGTAGACCTTTGTTGTTCTCAGCACACACAAAAAAAAAATTGTAATTATGTAAGATGATGGATGTGTTAGCTAACTCTACGGCGGCAATCATTTTGCAATATATATCAAATAACTTTTAAGTGTTTAGCAGGGTGTCAGGCACATAGTAAGTTATTGATTAATGATAGCTATTATTATAACGTGTGCTATGCTAAGTTGCTTCAGTCGTGTCCAATTCTTTGTGACCCCATGGACTGTAGCCCATCAGACTCCTCTGTCCAGGGGATTCTCCAGGCAAGAATGCTGGAGTGGGTTGCCATTTCCTACTCCAGGGGATCTTCCCCACCCAGAGATTGAACCTGTGTCTGTTTCCTGCACTGGCAAGCAGGTTCTTTACCACTAGCGCCACCTGGGAGGCCCATTTTTATAACAGTAGTATCTATATCACTGGACAAATGCACTTATATTTACTACAGGACAAATGCTGTCGCTGTCATTATAGATAGCTCAGGTTCACCTTCCAAAGATTACACTTTATTTTTCCTACTGACTCAGTTGGGGAATTTAAACTGTACTAGAAACATGAGCATAGGATCTTAGGAATGGACTCAGTCTCATTTTATAAATATGCAAACACATGAGGATCTAGAGGTACAACCCTCATGGGAAAGACTTTAATTACACAGTGAGGGAAACCTACAGGGATTGCCCATTGCCTAACCAACCACTACACTGTCTGTCCCAGGGGGCACTCACTCCTAGCCCAGGTGCCTGCAGGTTGTCCCAGAAAACAGTTTGTTCTCAAAAACACAGTCTGAATTCCAAGAGTCCAGAGTCCTTGATTGCTTTTTTCAAGGATATGTGGTTGTAACAGAGTGGGAATGAGCATGGATCAAGTTCAAAGGGAAGTTTACACTGTGGGCTGAGGAGAGGATCTTATCCAAGGTCCCACAGCAGGGGGACTGCTACCTTGTCTCCAATTTATAAACACTCTCATCATCAACAGAAATTTCTAGACTTTCTAGTTCAGTAGCCCTTGGGTGTCCCGAGATAGTAGCTACAAGTATCTAGGAGTTGTACGATTTTATTAGGCATTACAAGACCTCCATACCGGCCCTTTCCTCCCAGTCAGTGCTGAGAAACACCGGGGGGACATTGGTGATGATGCTGAAGAGAATAAGGCAATAATAAAATTAGTCTCTTCCAGGCCAAGGGTTACAGACTAGGGTCTTTTCCGCAGAGGCCTCTGTGATGACTGAAATACGATATGATCATAATCTATAGCCCAGCTCTGTGTCTCTGGCTTTGCCTGGAGAAACGCGCGAATTGCTAACAGGCTGCAGCTCTTCATTGCCTTCTCACTCACCTTCCACCAGCACCTCTGGCTTTCACCCTCACCTCGTTAATATTCATTTGTTCTGATGACAGATTTTCCTTCCACTCTCAGGCAATAGCCAGCCCAGCCAGCCACAACTCCCCCAACTTCCTTCCCAGATGCCCTCTCATGAATAACCCCATTCATCCCACGCAGAGGAGAAATTGGCTGATCCCTAAGCACTGATTAATGCAACCTCCAACGCTAGCTTCTTTCCAAGAAAGTAACCTGTTTTTTTTTTTTTTGACAGACCAGCCCACGAACTTGGAGGGGGTGTGTGTGTGTGTGTGATTTAATGATTAATACAGCAACAAAAAGCCAAGAATTTCTCATTTATATCACCTATTTGGTAACTGCTTTGGTATATGCAACTTCATCCCTTTCTCTCTTTTATTTGCTTGATTGCTTGGACTTTTCCCCCCTGCCTGGGGGAAATTGAGGGTATAATCAATTAAAATTTTATCTGATTTCTATATCAAAAGAGAAAATAAAACTTATGGTTCAGATACATCTGTGGGGGTAGTTAATTTCTGAAAGGATCCCAGCTCCTTAAAAAATGGGAAATTTTCTCCTTCTCTCTTGTAAGCAACTGGTGGACCACAGTGATGATCACAAACTCTGGAATACTACAGACTGTGAAGGGGGTGCATTAAATTGTTCTTTACTGAAGACCTCCATTGTTAGAACCTGGCTTAATTGGGGATATTCACCAATTTCCTATTCTCAGTCACTGTGTTAGTCACTGTTAGGAACAAAAAAGTTGTCACCTGGCTCTTGTTATTTTGGCTCACAGTCTCTGGTTACGAAGAAAAACATCCACAAAGAACTCCAGTTCAAAGTGGAATGACACAAAAAAAGCACAAAATAGAAGGATCTGTGAGCTAACAGGGAGGGAAAGACGAAACGGGGAGACCAAGGAACATCTCGTGAAGGAAGTGGAGCTTGAGCAAAACTTTGGAAAACGAGGAGGAATTAAACAGGCAGAGACCCTGTGCACTGCTTTATTTGCCTTCGTGAGGCTAATCGTGAGAAGACACGATGTTACACATCTACTCGCTTACCTGACCCTCAGCTCCCACCTCAGAAGGACAGAAGCCCCAACAGAGCATAGTCCATGTGTGATCTCCCAGCACCAAGAACAGTGCCTGTTGGATAAGTGAATAAATGATTGGAGAGTCAAAGCTCTCCAGGTGGAGGCAACAGTCTAAGCAACGGAAGATAGGATCAAAAATCCACATTCACTGGCCATATTCTGTGTTAGGAATCATAAAGTCATATAAATCATGTAAGGGATGTTAGGAATCATATAGCCATATAAATCATATAAGGAGTAGGCACACTTTTTGTGTAAAGGACCAGATAGTAAGTATTTTAGTCTCTGTGCCCATACAGTCTCCATAGCGTCTGCTCAGTCACTCAGTTTTGTCTGACTCTTTTTGCAACCCCTTGGACTATAGCCCACCAGGCTACTCTGTCCATGGAATTTTTCAGGCAAGAATACTGGTTTTATGAAGACCTACACGATCTTTTAGAACGAACACCCAAAAAAGATGTCCTTTTCATTATAGGGGACTGGAATGCTCTCAGCTCCCACCTCAGAAGGACAGAAGCCCCAACAGAGCATAGTCCATGTGTGATCTCCCAGCACCAAGAACAGTGCCCGTTGGATAAGTGAATAAATGACTGGAGAGTCAAAGCTCTCCAGGTGGAGGCAACAGTCTAAGCAACGGAAGATAAGATCAAAAATCCACATTCACTGGCCATATTCTGTGTTAGGAATCATATAAGTCATATAAATCATGTAAGGGATGTTAGGAATCATATAACCATATACATCATATAAGGAGTAGGCACACTTTTTGTGTAAAGGACCAGATAGTAAGTATTTTAGTCTCTATGCCCATACAGTCTCCATAGTGTCTGCTCAGTCACTCAGTTTTGTCTGACTCTTTTCGCAACCCCTTGGACTATAGCCCACCAGGCTCCTCTGTCCATGGAGTTTTTCAGGCAAGAATACTGGAATGGGTTGCGATTTCCTCCTCCAGGGGATCTTCCTGACCCAGGAATCGAACCTAGGTCTCCTGTGTCTCCTGCTTTCGCAGGCGGACTCTTTTACCACTGAGCCATCTGGGAAGCCCTACGGTCTCTGTCACAACTACTCAACTATGCTGTTGTGGCATGAAAGCAGCTAGAGACAACATGTGAAGGATGAGTATCGCTATGTTCCAATAAAACTTTATTTACCAAAATAGACAGTGAGCCAGATTTGACCAACAGATAGTAATTTGCCAATATCTGGCCTTTATAATAAGGCAAAGGCAAGGAAATGATTACACTATGCATTATTAATCAGTTTATGTAAAAATGTGATTAAAAGATATATTACCAATATTTGTATCTTGAATTGATAACCCAGCTGCACACATTTTAGACCCCAGGTTATCCAAAGGAACAAAGTCTGTGTTCAGTCACATTGACTTTCCTAGGCCTGAGTTGAAATTTGATTCTATTCCCTCCACAAGATTGTGAACAGTTACCAAACATGATGAGCAAATTCCCAAACACGTGGCAGAGACACTGGAGCAGATATCCCCAGGAAAATTTTCTTATAGGATTCAGATTTAAATTTCTATTTGAAATATCTGGATGACTCAGCACTCTTCCAAACATATACAGGATAAAATAGTAAGTTCTTTTGTGGGGATTTCACTTATAAATCCCAACTATTAGTATGCCATAGTTACAATGAGATGAAGATAGCAACAAAGTGATACTCAGCAGGATATAGCACTACCCAGAATCTAGCTACTTAGGAGGGAGCTGATCCTTGCCTGGAAAAAGTTGGAAGGAAATTCTATACCAGCACAGCCATGGCTGAAGCAATTAGGCAGAGAAATTCAGGCTGTCAGGAAATGGAGTCCAAAGAAAACAGCTAAGATATAAAGGGCCAGGCTATTCCCTGTGGGCAGGTCAGGGGTAAAACCTATAAAATTTAATCAAGACTAGAAGATTCAGACATCTGGATATTTATTGGCTCAGAGAAGTCAGAAAAGGCAGCTTAAGGAGAGGTGAATGGCTGATTAGTGCCCCTGTTGGCCAGATGCCAGAATATTTTTCAGGTGAAGGCTTGCAAACTTTTTCAATTCATACAATTGTGCTATTCATATAGCCGTCTTTATTTTATGATCAGTTAATGAAGAAGACTTTAAAAGGGCACAACCAAGTCCTTTTATCCAACTTCAGATTCAATACATCAAACATGTCAAGTTAAGTCAAAGGGGTATTTCCTATGAGTTTTAACATTTTCTATTTCTACATATCTTATGAAAAAAGTGAAGTGAAAGTGAAAGTCACTTTGTCGGGTCCGACTCTTTGCGACCCCATGGTCTATATAGGACATGGAATTCTCCAGGGGATCAACCTAGGGATCAAACCCAGGTCTCCCGCATTGCAGGCAGATTCTTTGTTAGCTGAGCCACAAGGGAAGCGCGATGAAAATGAATAAATAAGTAGGAGTTACATGGCAGACCATCTCCCCACATCCCCGAGCATACAGAAAAATTACCTTTCACAGCCGTCTTGTTAGTTCTCCGTCTGAGCTCTAGCCAAGGGGATGGAGTTAAGAAGTAATGTAACACTTCTTCCAGTCTTGGTCCATCAAATTCTCCAAACATGGTTTTCCATCCTCTTTTCCCCTTCCAGCAGGCTGGAATGGAAAAGCCCCCTAGAGAAATTTGAGAATCATATGTATAATATGGTGACGATTCAAGATTGCAGGAAACTGAAGTTCGGAATCACTGCGTGGAGAAGAGCTGGTAGACCAGGAGAACCAGCATTGTACTGCAATGTGAGGTGCAGCCTCTGATGTCGGGGCTGTGTCTACTGTAGTTAGTATCACCTTAATTAATGCGAGGCAGAAGAGCACACTTCAACACTGGAAAACTGTTGCATGTATTACCTCGCCTTATAGAAAAAATATTTTACAAAATCAATATAAAAACAATATGAATAAATATATGAAATTAAGTTAAAATAACATCTTCCTCATGTATGCAAAGTTCAGTCATCTGGAAAAGAACAAAGTGAACAAAATAGTTCTTTGAAACTGGGATAGGCCTAGAGGATCTATACCGGTATTAATTCTTGCAGATCCTTGAGGAAATGGTGAAAATAAGAGACTTTCAAAGATTGTCACACAGGAAAAAGCAAATAAGGACCACTAGCAGACACGGAAATATGTTTGCTTTTTCCTTTCCTTTCACCTTAAAATTTTCTGTAATTTTCCCTTTCTTTTTTCTCTATTCTCTGAACTATTATAGTAGTCACTGGTATTGCCTAACAGTTGACTATTTTGCTACTGAAATGCAAGTCTGTGTGCCCAGTGCACAGTGGGGTCAAATGTCAAATGTTGGAGTTTGGAACAGAGAAAGATTTTAGCAAATAGAAGGGGAAAAAGTGGAAGCAGTGACAGATTTTGTTTCCTTGGGTTCCAAAATCACTGCAGACAGTGACTGCAGCCATGAAATTAAAAAGCACATGCTCCTTGAAAGGAAAACGATGGCAAACCAAGAAAGCGTATTAAAAATCACAGACATCACTTTGCAGACACAGGTCTGTATATGGCTGGATGGCATCACTGACTCAATGGATGTGAGTCTGAGTGTACTCCGAGAGATGGTGATGAACAGGGAGGCCTGGGATGCTGCGATTCATGGGGTCGCAAAGAGTCGGACACGACTGTGCGACTGAACTGAACTGAACTGATACTGGAAAGGGTTGCAATTTCCTCCTCCCGGGGATCTTCCTGACCCAGGAATCGAACCTAGGTCTCCTATGCCTCCTGCCTTTGCAGGCAGACTCTTTTACCACTGAGCCACCTGGGAAGCCCTACGATCTCTGTCACAACTACTCAACTATGCTGTTGTGGCATGAAAGCAGCTAGAGACAATATGTGAAAGGATGAGTATTGCTATGTTCCAATAAAACTTTATTTACCAAAATAGGCAGTGAGCCAGATTTGACCAACAGATAGAAATTTGCCAATATCTGGCCTTTATAATAAGGCAAAGGCAAGGAAATGATTGCACTATTCATTATTAATCAGTTTATGTAAAAGTGTGATTAAAAGATATATTACCAATATTTGTATCATGAATTGATAACCCAGCTGCACACATTTTAGACCCCAGGTTATCCAAAGGAACAAAGTCTGTGTTCAGTCACATTGACTTTCCTAGGCCTGAGTTGAAATTTGATTCTATTCCCTCCACAAGATTGTGAACAGTTACCAAAGATGACGAGCAAATTCCCAAACACGTGGCAGAGACACTGGAGCAGATATCCCCAGGAGAATTTTCTTACGGGATACAGATTTAAATTTCTATTTGAAATATCTGGATGACTCAGCACTCTTCCAAACATATACAGGATAAAATAGTAAGTTCTTTTGTGGGGATTTCACATATAAATCCCAACTATTAGTATGCCATAGTTACAATGAGATGAAGATAGCAACAAAGTGATACTAAGTAGGATATAGCACTACCCAGAATCTAGCTACTTAGAAGGGAGCTGATCCTCGCCTGGAAAAAGTTGGAAGGAAACTCTATACCAGCACAGCCATGGCTGAAGCAATTAGGCAGAGAAATTCAGGCTGTCAGGAAATGGAGTCCAAAGAAAACAGCTAAGGTATAAAGGGCCAGGCTATTCCCTGTGGGCAGGTCAGGGGTAAAACCTATAAAATTTAATCAAGACTGGAAGATTCAGACATCTGGATATTTATTGGCTCAGAGAAGTCAGAAAAGGCAGCTTAAGGAGAGGTGAATGGCTGATTAGTGCCCCTGTTGGCCAGATGCCAGAATAGTTTTCAGGTGAAGGCTTGCAAACTTATTCAGTTCATACAATTGTGCTATTCATATAGCCGTCTTTATTTTATGATCAGTTAATGAAGAAGACTTTAAAAGGGCACAACCAAGTCCTTTTATCCAACTTCAGATTCAATATATCAAGCATGTCAAGTTAAGTCAAAGGGTATTTCCTATGAGTTTTAACATTTTCTATTTCTACACATCTTATGAAAAAAGTGAAGTGAAAGTGAAAGTCACTTTGTTGGGTCCGACTCTTTGCGACCCCATGGTCTATATAGGACATGGAATTCTCCAGGGGATCAACCCAGGGATCAAACCCAGGTCTCCCGCATTGCAGGCAGATTCTTTGCTAGCTGAGCCACAAGGGAAGCGTGATGAAAATGAATAAATAAGTAGGAGTTACATGGCAGACCATCTCCCCACATCCCTGAGCATACAGAAAAATTACCTTTCACAGCCGTCTTGTTAGTTCTCCGTCTGAGCTCTAGCCAAGGGGATGGAGTTAAGAAGTAATGTAACACTTCTTCCAGTCTTGGTCCATCAAATTCTCCAAACATGGTTTTCCATCCACTTTTCCCCTTCCAGCAGGCTGGAATGGGAAAGCCCCCTAGAGAAATTTGAGAATCATACGTATAATATGGCAAAGATTCAAGATTGCAGGAAACTGAAGTTCGGAATCACTGCGTGGAGAAGAGCTGGNAAATTCTCCAAACATGGTTTTCCATCCACTTTTCCCCTTCCAGCAGGCTGGAATGGGAAAGCCCCCTAGAGAAATTTGAGAATCATACGTATAATATGGCAAAGATTCAAGATTGCAGGAAACTGAAGTTCGGAATCACTGCGTGGAGAAGAGCTGGTAGACCAGGAGAACCAGTGTTGTACTGCAATGTGAGTTTGCAGCCTCTGATGTCAGGGCTGTGTCTACTGTAGTTAGCATCACCTTAACTAATGCGAGGCAGAAGAGCACACTTCAACACTGGAAAACTTTTGCATGTATTACCTCGCCTTACAGAAAAAATATTTTACAAAATCAATATAAAAACAGTATGAATAAATATATGAAATTAAGTTAAAATAACATCTTCCTCATGTATGCAAAGTTCAGTCATCTGGAAAAGAACAAAAGGTTTTCCCTACTTTCTTCAATTTAAGTCTGAATTTGGCAATAAGGAGTTCATGATCTGAGCCACAGTCAGCTCCCGGTCTTGTTTTTGCTGACTGTATAGAGCTTCTCCATCTTTGGCTGCAAAGAATATAATCAATCTGATTTCAGTGTTGACCATCTGGTGATGTCCATGTGTAGAGTTTTCTCTTATGTTGTTGGAAGAGAGTGTTTGCTATGACCAGTGCATTTTCTTGGCAAAACTCTATTAGTCTTTGCCCTGCTTCATTCTGCATTCCAAGGCCAAATTTACCTGTTACTCCAGGTGTTTCTTGACTTCCTACTTTAGCATTCCAGTCCCCTTTAATGAAAAGGATATCTTTTTTGGGAGTTAGTTCTAAAAGGTATTGTAGGTCTTCATAGAACCGTTCAACTTCAGCTTCTTCAGCGTTACTGGTTGGGGCATAGACTTGGATTACTGTGATATTGAATGGTTTGCCTTGGAAACGAACAGAGATCATTCTGTCGTCTTTGAGACTGTATCCAAGCACTGCATTTCGGACTCTTTTGTTGACCACGATGGCTACTCCATTTCTGCTGAGGGATTCCTGCCTGCAGTAAGAGATACAATGGTCATCTGAGTTAAATTCACACATTCCAGTCCATTTTAGTTCGCTGATTCCTAGAATGTCAACGTTCACTCTTGCCATCTCTTGTTTGACCACTTCGATTTGCCTTGATTCATGGACCTGACATTCCAGGTTCCTATGCAATATTGCTCTTTAGACCATTGGACCTTGCTTCTATCACCAGTCACATCCACAGCTGTTTTTGCTTTGGTTCCACCCCTTTATTCTTTCTGAAGTTATTTCTCCACTGATCTCCAGTAGCATATTGGACACCTACTGACCTGGGGAGTTCCTCTTTCAGTATCCTATCATTTTGCCTTTTCATACTGTTCATAGGGTTCTCAAGGCAAGAATACTGAAGTGGTTTGCCATTCCTTCTCCAGTGGACCACACTCTCAGTCCTCTCCACCATGACCTGCCCATCTTGTGTTAACCTGAGGGCATGGCTTAGTTTCATTGAGTTAGACAAGGCTGTGGTCCTAGTGTGATTAGATTGACTAGTTTCAATGAACTGTGGAAAATTCTTAAAGAGATGGAAATACTAGACCACCTTACCTGTCTCCTGAGAAAAGCATATTCTGGTCCAGAAGCAACAGTTAGAACTGGACATGAATAACTGACTGGTTCCAAACTGGGAAAGGAGTACATCAAGGCTGCATATTGTCACCCTGTTCATTTAACTTCTATGAAGAATGCATAATGAAAGTGCCAGGCTTGATGAATCACAAGCTGGAGTTAAGATTGCTAGGAGAATGCTTTCTTGCTGGCTGAGTGATAAAAAATCTGCCTGCCAATGCAGGAGACACAGGTTTGATCCCTGGTCTGTGAAGATCCCACATGCCACAGAGCAATTTAGTTTGTGTTGCAAAACTTTTGAGCCTGTGCTCCAGAGTCCAGGAACCACAACTATTAAGCCTACAGGGAGCCCAGTGCTCTGCAACAACGGAAACCACCACAATGAGAAGCCCATGCACTGCAACTAGAGTGTAGCCTCTGCTTGCCACAATGAGAGAAAAGTCCAAATAGCAACAAAGACCCAGCACAACCAAAAATAAAAATGAATTAACTAATTAAATTATTTTTAAAAATGCTGAGAAAACTTACCAAAAACCTTAAAACCTACAGATGACACCACTCTTATGGCAGAAAGTGATGGAAACTGAAGAGCCTCTTGTTGAGGGTGAAAGAAGAGAATGAAAAAGTTGGCTTAAAACTCAGTATTCAAAAATCTAAGATCACCGCAACTATTCATGGCAAATAGATGAGGGAAAAGTGGAAGTAGTGACAGATTTTCTTTTCTTGGGCTCCAAAATCACTGCAGACAGTGACTGAAGCTATGAAATTAAAAGACACTTGCTCCTTTGAAGGAAGCTATGGCAAACTTAGATAGCATGTTAAAAAGCAGAGCTGTCACTTTGCCAACAAAGGTCCATGTAGTCAAAGGTATGGTTTATCCAGTAGTCATGTATGGATGTGAGAGTTGGACTATAAAGAAAGCTGAGTGCTAAAGAATTGATGATTTTGAACTGTGGTGTGGGAGAGACTCTTGAGAGTCCCTAGGACTATAAGGCAATCCAAACAGTCAGTCCTAAAGGAAATCAATCCTGAATATTCACTGGAAAAACTGATGTTGAATTTGAAGCTCCAGTACTTTGGGCACTTGATGGGAAGAACTTACTCATTGGAAAAGAATCTGATACTTGAAAAGACTGAAAGCAATAGGAGAGGATGAGCTGTCTAGATAACACCACCAACTCAATGGGCGTGAATTTGAGCAAACTTTGGAAGAGAGTGGGGGACAGAGGACCCTATCCTTGGTGCAGTGATGGGATCACAAACAGTCAGACATGACTTAGCAACTGAACAAGAAAAAGCAGATTAAAAGTAAATTTCAAAAACTAGAGAATAAATATAATGCTGAGAAAACTTACCAAAAAAAAAAAAATCAGTAATTCTAAAACTAGTTCTTTGAAAAGTTTAAGAAAATAGAGAAATATCTATTTAGGATAAACAGAAATAAGACAGAAGACACGCATTTCTAATATCACAAATGAAATGATCACATAGATTCCTGCATCTTCATTTCTAATATCCTTTCCTAATAAAGAGAACAATTTGTTGTTGTAATTGTTGTTTTAAGAAGCTGATGATTCTAAGGCTACAGCAGGAGCACTTTGTATAAGCCTGGAACAGTGTTTAGGCTGGAAAACATCAGTTCAGTCCTCAGCTGTGTCTGACTTTCTGTGATCCCATGGACTGCAGCATGCCAGGCTTCCTTGCCCATCACCAACTCCTGGAGCTTGCTCAATCTCATATCTGTCGAGTTGGTGATGCCATCCAACTATCTCATCCTCTGTTATCCCCTTATCCTCCTGCCTTCAATCTTTCCCAGAATTAGGGTCTTTTCCAATAAGTCAGTTCTCCCCATCAGGTCAAAGTATTGGCGTTTCAGCTTCAGCATCAGTTTTGCCAATGAATATTCAGGACTGATCACCTTTAAGATTGACTGGTTTGCTCTCCTTGCAATCCAACGGACTCTCAATAGTCTTCTTCAACAGCACAGTTCAAAAGCATCCATTTTTTGGCACTCAACTTTCTTTATGGTTCAGCTCACATCTGTACTGGAAAAACCATAGTTTTGATTAGACAGACCTTTGTTGGCAAAGTAATGGCTCTGGTATTTGATATGCTGTCTAGGTTGGTCATAGCTTTTCTTTCATGGAATAAGTGTCTTTTAATTTCATGGCTGCAGTTACCATCTGCAGTGATTTTGGAGCCCAAGAAAATAAAGCCTGTCACTGTTTCATTGTCTCCCCATCTATTTGCCATGAAATTATGAGACCCAATCCCATGATCTTAGTTTTTTGAATGTTGAATTTTAAGCCAGCTTTATCACTCTCCTCTTTCACTTTCATCAAGAGGCTCTTCAGTTACTCTCTGCTTTCTGCCATAATGGTCATGTCATCTGCATTTTTGAGGTTATTGATATTTCTCCTGACAAATCCTGGCAGTCTGGAAAATATGGATTTGCTCCAAAAATTTTTTAAAAGGGAAAAATAAAAAACACTTGAGTGAATGGATTATGCCAAAGGGACATAAGGGTAAGTTGAGGCATTCCTAATGCCTGTATCTGTATTAGGAACAAAATTAATGGAGTGTTAAATTATGAACCATAGTATAAAAGCAATATCCAGGAGTCCATGTTGATATGAATTAATGATTTAGTAAATGAATAATTCAGGGGGAAGAGACAAGTCTCCCTTGCAGAAGAATTTCAAATGATTTATGAAGATACTCTACCACAATATAACGGATTACTATTTCCCACTCCTTACATGTGGACTGGTGTAGACTAACTTCATAATGGAGAAACCTGGTAAACTCTCCTCAATCAGGTCATGAAGTTCAGTATCAATAGTGATTAGTCTTTCTTATAGCATGTACCTTTGTTGTGATGCCAGTGATAGTTGATGTTTATGGTTTTCCCAAATTTACTTAGTCATGGTAGAGGAAAGAGGAAGAAGCCTTGGCAGAATTTCTAATTATATTCTTAGATACCTGGAAGGAAAATTCACATGGTGCACAAAGATTAAGGACTATATTGATGTACATAAACTACTAAGGTGGGAAATTGCAGCAATTTTGTAGAGCATGTAAATAATTTTGTGTTTAATATGAGTAACATGATGTCAGGGAAGAGCTACAACAGGTTATGTCCCTGTTTAGCCTGATTAAGGGTTTCGTACACAAAGATGAAACTTCATGGTGTGTCAATAAAAGTAGGACAAATGAGAACACACAGGAGTATCTAGTTTAAAAGCATAGAGGGATATCAACATAATTGTTACATAAACGAATTCTTAAGACAAATTGTCACCAATGTATTTTCCTCAGTATAGTGTTTTACCTAACAAAATATTCTAATAATATCTTAGATCTTTTTTATACTTTGGGTTTAAGATTTTCAGAACAACAATATTAGCAAAATGTTTTAGAGCTAAATTTAATTTACAAAAGGGCTATCTTAATTCATACACTTTAAGTTACTCTCTTCTTATATCTTCATAAAGATATGCTTACAGGATTTCAGAAATGGAGAGAGTGGAAATAGGATATAAATTTTTGGTTAGTGACATTAGAGGGATGATTCAGTTGAAAAATTGAACTAAAAGAAAAATGGCTGGTAATTAAAGGGTTAGAGGGGCAGGTTGTGTGAGGAGCTAATGAACAAGCTATTCAATTCAGGCTATTCATCTACCCTAGTAGTAAAAGAAGAGAGGGAGATAAGTAAGTTATTTAATGAAAAATGAGGTCAATAAACTGGAGCTTGTTTGCATAATGAAGGCAATTACACCTAAAATGGTTTATTTATTGGATGGGATTCCATTTAACATTTTTTTAAATTATGAGATTAATGAATGCACCTTTGTTTTCTGCTGGTCTCAGCTTATTAATAACAAGTGTTGTGAGTGGACTGGCCCTTGTGGTTCTTATTATGATTGCAAGACACCCCTCAGCAATAACTATTGTGAAACTTTGAAACAAAATAAAGATTTATTACTTATATGACCTGGAAATTACATAGCATACCTGAGACCACACAGCAAGGTTTCAGGGAGAGAAAGAAAGAGAGAGAAGAGAGAGAAAGTGAGACCAGTTTGGTCTTTCTCTTTTATTAATGAGTCTCTTTCATCAGGTGATCAACCACAATCTTTGATATTCTGGCTTTTTAGTGCTCCTATCTGTGTTTACAAGAGAGGCTGCAGCCTCCCCTGAAACCATCTTATGACTCCCACTTTTTTTGCCCCCTTTGCCCTTTTTAGAAACACTATTCTCCATCTACTGTGTTTCTGAAACCTGTTGGAACTTTATTTCTGTGGGTGAATATCCTCTAGTTCTCTTTTGCAATAAACAGGTGCATTTTTTATACCTCTACATAAACTAGCAGGGACTTTAGTGGATAGAGTATGCCAAGAATTTGGCTTAAAGTTATATATTTCAAAAAATTTTCATGCAAGATTTTAGTTTGAGGTCATATACTTGTTCAGAATTTAATTACTGAGGAAAGAAAAGTTTGTATAATACACTGTAATGTGATGAACTCCTTATATGGAGGAACAACACGCCCTGAAAGAAGAACTATTTGACATCACTGTCATTATGTTCCATTTCTTAAAAGAACATTGATTTGCCAATTTAAAGACTCTAACAGAATGCATTTTAAAATTAGTTATTTCAGATTCAAGAGAGATCACCTCCATAGACCATATTAAATATCTACTGAGCCATTTTTTCTTAATGTACATTTTAAAAAGTGAACCACTCAGAACTTGTTTCACATGTCCAAGACCACTAGGTATTTATTCCCTTCAGAGGTAGATCTAGAATTCCCAATTTGGCAGTATAAAGTTGGGTGTTGTGGGTGTTGATTTTTACATTGTAATATATTACTCATTTTATGATATTAAGTAGAGGCTGAGATATTTCAGATCATAAAAGCAGTGGTCACGTTATGTCCTTTTGAAATTATATTTATTAGAAAAGAAGTTCTATTTTTTTTTCAGATCATGTGTGTGTGGTGCTGCAATCTGTCTTATAAAATGAAAAAACAAATCAGCATCATTGGTTCATATCATAAGATCAGTAAATAGCTAGGAGAAAGCAACTAAATCAAAGCAAGAGATATAACACTTATAAAATTTCTATCTATTGGAACAAGAAGCATTAAATATATTCCAGTCCTTCTGATAAAATGAAAAAGTCACACTGCATGACATACCAAGGCATCCTTGGTTTTCTGATGTATCACTACTAGAAATATGCCATGATATCTATAAGATGCATGAGGCATAAACAGCAAAGAAGGGAAATTCTCTGAGTTATTAAATTATCCAGGAAGTCAACTTTAAAATACATTACTAGAAAGCAGATGTACATGCTATAGTATTGACCATCTACTTTTGATTCATATAATATCAAACCTTCTGAAAAACATTAAATAAAAATAATAGCTAAAAAGTGTTACTGTGCCTTGAGACCAATTTGCAGTAAATCACAATCCACTGGCTATCTGAAATAATATCTGAACTCAAGCATTTGTGTTAGCTGCTACTTACATGTGTTTATTCATTTTGAGAACAAAATGGAGTAACTGACAGTAGTTCTTAAAAATACCACTTATCTTAGACTTTGCCATTTTGATTTAAAAAATTACCTCTTAGAATACCACTGTGAAACTAAGCTGATGCCTACAAAGGAACATAAAAATTGATTGGAGCAGTAGATAATATCTTTGTCATTGTAAAACATCATCTGATACAGATATACAAAGAAATGAAGTTGATTGAGTGCCAATCATAATCATGGAAAAGAGCAAGAACTGAAATTAAACAGGAAAAAGAAGAAGGAAAAAGAGAAGGAGAATCGTTACCACTGCCACCACCACCTAGAAAAATTAACTGTAAAAATCCAAAAACAGAAAATGGAGACAGGTCTCAGGAAAAGAGATTGAAATCAAACAGAAACTGGCAGAGTCAAAGTACCTGAAGTATTTTCATTTCATACATTGCTGGGAGCCAGCAGAAGGAGTCCCGCCCGTGACAAAGGCAAGTCGAGTCTTAAGGGAGTCTCATTGGATCTGCTCGTGCATCTGCCCCCAAAACCAGAGTTTGCCTGCCTTGCTTCATTATGCCTTTCCCCTATACTTCTGACATTACGAGGAGCTATCCCCCACCAACTCTCTCTGTAAAGGAGTTAACTTAGGACTCCAGTTAAATCTCCTGGGCATGTTTCAGTCCAAAAACTCCGCTGATTGCTCTCTAGCCTGCCTGACAGGATTATCCGGCCACATGTGATTGTTTACAGCCTCCCAACCATGAGAGGCACAAGATGCTTTAAACTTTCTAAAAACAGATTCTTTTGAGAAGTTAGAAAATTATTAGTATAGTACTAGTGAGTTAGTGACCAACCTAGATGGTATATTCAAAAGCAGAGACATTACTTTGCCGACTAAGGTCCATCTAGTCAAGGCTATGGTTTTACCTGTGGTCATGTATGGATGTGAGAGTTGGACTGTGAAGAAGGCTGAGTGCCAAAGAATGATGCTTTTGAACTGTAGTGTTGGAGAAGACTCTTGAGAGTCCCTTGGACTGCAAGGAGATCCAACCAGTCCATTCTGAAGGAGAGCAGCCCTGGGATTTCCTTGGAGGAAATGATGCTAAAGCTGAAACTCCAGTACTTTGGCCACCTCATGCGAAGAGTTGAGTCATCAGAAAAGACTCTGATGGGAGGGATTGGGGGCAAGAGGAGAAGGGGACGACAGAGGATGAGATGGCTGGATGGCATCACTGACTCTATGGATGTGAGTCTGTGTGAACTCCGGTAGTTGGTGATGGACAGGGAGGCCTGATGTTCTGCAATTCACGGGATTGCAAAGAGTCGGACTCGACTGAGTGACTGAACTGAACTGAAGTGAGTTAGTTAGAAATTATGTTGGTGAAGGGTTTCATTGCTGAGTTAATGATGACTGCCAGGCCTCCATATCCTTGGGCATCTGGGAGTATGTTAATCAATGTGATTGGAATGTAGAAAAGGAAATATAGTAGTTTTAATGTTAGCAATACTAGAATTTTGAGTTAATGAATTTTCTCTTTGTTATAGATCACTATACTCCTCTTTCTTTGTTATACATCATTGTGTCCTTGCTATGTAAGAATATAACTTTATCACTATCTTAAGACTAAGTAGATCTTAAGGGGAAACGAGTTTTCTGATTGACTAACCTTTATCAATAGAAAGTAAGGTGGGGCCATAAAATGTTGATCAGAAGATATTGTAAACAAATGTAAGACCAGAAGATATTGTAAACAAATGTTAAGACCTTTGTAAGAACAAAGGTATACTGAGAACACTGTCTTTAGATAAAGGTCGGGGCAGCTGACCCTGTGTGACTCTGATTCTTACATTTACCTCTATGTATAACTAAAAGTATAAAAGTGGGCCTGGAAAATAAAGAAACGAACTAGTTCCTGGAAAGACTGGTTTCCCCTGTGTGGTCTTTCCTCGTTCTCTTCTTTTCTGGCTGAATTCCTATCTGGAGCATGGAGGCTCGCCAAGCCTGCTAATTTTGCCCTGGCTTCTAAGACCCACGTGAGAGGGAGCCCAAGGCAGGGCACCCTCCGCTATTCAAGCGGGCACCAGTGGCCTACGTAGGTGGTGCAAACTCCTTGTCTCAGAGTTTTACTGGTTTTCGGCATAAACCAAGTTATTCTGCCTTTTTTCTCCACGAAATTTTCCTACTACACTATTTTTCCCTAATCTCTCTTTTCTAATTAAATAGTTCTTTCTTAGGATGCCGACTCCATCCCTGCTTCGAATTACCCTGGATCCACTGGGGCTGGACCCCGGCAATACATAGTCTTATGTGCTTGTTTGTGTACTTACACAAATATTACTTCTATATGTCAGCTTTTTTTCAAGTGTCCCATTTGTGTTCTCTTTTTTAAATGCATATGGAAAATTTCCTTGAATATTTTATACATAATGAAGAGAATAGCAGTGAATTATACTTCTATCTATTTGATGGGTATAGGTATGGCTTAGTTCAACAAATATTAACGTTAATGAAATACGTCAGTCATTTTGCTTCCTTCATAAACATTTTTCATCTAGTTTAGTAGACATACATATAAATATACAACTAGTGTAATTCATTTAAAAACATAAGTATATGCAAGGACATATTCCGAACAATTATACTCATCTCACATGTTAGCAAGGTAATGCACAAAATCCTCCAAGCTAGACTTCAGGATTATGTGAACTGAGAATTTCAAGATGTACAAGCTGAGTTTTGAAGAGGCATAGGAACCAGAGATCAAATTGCCAACAATCATTGTATCACAGAGAATGCAGGGGAGTTAAAAAAAAAAAAATGCATCTCATCATTGACTATTTTAAAGCTTTTGACTGTGTGAACCACAACAAACTAGAAAAATTCTTAAAATGATGGCAATATCAGGCTACCTTACCTGTTTCCTGAGAAACCTATATGAGGTCAAGAAGCAACAGTTTGAACAGGACAAGGAACAATAGATGGTTCAAAACTGAAAAATCAGTTCAACAAAGCTGTGTATTGTCACTCTGCTTATTTAACTTATATGTAGAGTACATTATATAAACTGAGAGACTGGACAAAACACAAGCTGGAATCAAGATTGTCCCACAAAATATCAACAACCTAAGATATTCAGATGATACCACTCTAATGGAAGAAATTGAAGAGGAACTAAAAACTTCTTGATGAGGGTGAAAAAGGAGAGTGAAAATAACTGTCATAAAACAACATTCAAAAACAAGATCATGCATCTGTTCCCACCACTTCATGGCAAATAGAAGGGGAAAAAGTGGGAACAATGACAGAGTTTCTTTTCTTGGGCTTCAAAATCACTGTGGCAAAAAGGACTGTAGCCATGAAATTGAAAGACACCTGTTACTTAGAAGCAAAACTATGACCAATCCGAAGAGTATATTAAAAAAGAGATCACTTTACCAGGAAAAATTCTTTTTTTAATATAAATTTATTTATTTTAATTGGAGGTTAATTACTTTACAATATTGTATTGGTTTTGCCATACATCAAGATGAATCCACCACAAGATTCTTTTAGTCAAAGCTATGATTTTTCCAGTAGTCATATGTGGATGTGAGAGTTGGACCATAAAGAAGGCTGAGACCTTAAAAAATGATGCTTTTGAATTGTGGTGCTGAAGAAGACTCTTGAGAGTCCCTTGAACAGCAAGAGATCAAACTAGTCAATCCTCAAGGAAATCAATCCTGAATACTCATTGAAAGGACTAATGCTAAAGCTGAAACTCCAATATTTTGGCCACCTGTTACAAAGAGTTGACTCACTGGAAAAGCCCCTGATGCTGGGAAAGTTTGAAGGCAAGAGGAGAAGGGGTGGGGGGTGGTGGTGACAGAGGATGGGATGGTTGGATATAATCACTGATCCAGTGGATATGCATTTAAGCAGATTCCAGGAGATGATGAAGGACAGGGAATCCTGGCATAATGCAGTTATGGGGTCATAAAGAATTGATATGATTTAGTGACTGAACAACAAAAATGCTGGAGTACATGAGTGCAACAATGAATAAGTGCTTGTCCTTGATCTTTTTCAGTCACTCAGTCATGCCTGACTCTTTGTCAGCCCCATGGACTGCAGTACACCAGTCTTCCCTGTCCTTCACTATCTCCCAGAGCTTACTCAAACTCATATCCTTGATTGGGTAAGTAAATATGGTTCATGTAGGAAGTATCACAAGATTAAAATATAAGAGATGAAGAAGTGTTTTCCATATTAGTATCAGTGGGTTAATTTGATAGGGTGTGGTTTAAGATTTTACTTCCACTGATTTTTTAGTCTGTATTTGATACATGGTTACTTTGAAAAATAAATGAGTCTAAATTAATATCTGCTTTATTGACTATACCAAAGCCTTTAACTGTGTGCATCACAATAAACTGTGGAAAATTCTGAAAGAAATGGGAATACCAGACCACCTGACCTGCCTCTTGAGAAACCTATATGCACGTCAGGAAGCAACAGATAGAACTGGACATGGAACAACAGACTGGTTCCAAATAGGAAAAGGAATACGTTAAGGCTGTATGTTGTCACCTTGCTTATTTAACTTATAAGCAGAGTACAACATGAGAGACGTTGGGCTGAAAGAAGCACAAGCTGGAATCAAGATTGCTGGGAAAAATATCAATAACCTCAAATATGCAGATGACACCACCCTTATGGCAGAAAGTGAAGAGGAACTAAAGAGCCTCTTGATGAAAGTGAAAGTGGAGAGTGAAAAAGTTGGCTTAAAGCTCAACATTCAGAAAATGAAGATCATGCCATATGGTCTCATCCTTTCATGGGAAATGGATGGGGAAACAGTGGAAATGGTTTCAGACTTTATTTTTCTGTGCTCCAAAATCATTGCAGATGATGATTGCAGCCAGGAAATTAAAAGACACTTACTCCTTGGAAGGAAGGTTATGACCAACCTAGATAGCATATTCAAAAGCAGAGACATTACTTTGCCAACAAAGATCCGTCTAGTCAAGGCTATGGTTTTTCCAGTGGCCATGTATTGATGTGAGAGTTGGACTGTGAAGAAAGCTGATCACTTAAGAATTGATGCTTTTGAACTGTGGTGTTGGAGAAGACTTTTGAGAGTCCCTTGGACTGCAAGGAGATCCAACCAGTCCATCCTAAAGGAGATCAGTCCTGGATGTTCATTGGAAGGACTGATGCTGAGACTGAAACTCCAATAATTTGGCCACCTCATGAGAAGAGTTGACTCATTGGAAAAGATGCTGATGCTGGGAGGGATTGGGGGCAGGAGGAGAAGGGGATGACTGAGGATGAGATGGCTGGATGGCATCACCAACTCGATGGACATAAGTTTGAGTGAACTCCGGTAGTTGGTGATGGACAGGGAGGCCTGGCATGCTGTGATTCATGGGGTTGCAAAGAGTCAGACACGACCGAGCAACTGAACTGAGCTGAACTGAATTATCATAAAACAGCATGGAGTATAGTGTAGGCCCCTTATTCTCATTATTATCCTCCCCTGTTTCCTGAAATGACATTTTAATTTTTAACAGATAGTTGTTACTAAAATCCCATAGAATGTCACATATTTCTATTATGAATATTTTCAGCTATTGAAGTTAGAGTGAATAGTTGGGGGAAAAATAATGTTGAATAAGTAACAGCTGGTTAAATCAAGTAAAATAAATTGTGAAATTAAAATACAGTTATTAAAAAGTTTTATTCAGCTCTTAAGAACATGGCTGGTTATTTGACCACAGACATTGCTAAATTCCTAATTTTCTCAGACTATGGATGGTGGACCCTGGTGGGCTGCCGTCTGTGAGGTCGCACAGAGTCAGACATGACTGAAGCAATTTAACAGCACCAGAGACAAATATTGAGACCTAATATGGTGCCATTCTCTATAGAGACCAACCAGCCACCCAATGGTGAGCTATTGCATCACATCTGTTCCATGTAGAACACAGCAGAGTTTTGGCCTTAATTAAATAGATAAATATTCTCGATAGATTTGTTCTCAGTTTGTATTATTTCTGCTGCTACCACCATTAATGAGTATCAAGAATGTGTTATTCATTTTCATGGTATTAGACACAGTTTTTCTTTTTTTTCCCCCCCGATCAAATAACTTATTTCCCAGTAAAAGGATGGGTTTCACTATGGGTTAATCCCCATGGTTTTAATTTTTCTTACTTAAACCTCTATTCAGTTCAGTTCAGTCGCTCAGTCGTGTCCAACTCTTTGTGACCCCATGAATCGCAGCACGCCAGGCCTCCCTGTTCATCACCATCTCCCGGAGTTCACTCAGACTCAGGTCCATCGAGTCCGTGATGCCATCCAGCCATCTCATCCTCGGTCGGCCCCTTCTCCTCCTGCCCCCAATCTCTCCCAGCATCAGAGTCTTTTCCAATGAGTCAACTCTTCGCATGAGGTGGCCAAAGTACTGGAGTTTCAGCTTTAGCATCATTCCTTCCAAAGAAATCCCAGGGCTGATCTCCTTCAGAATGGACTGGTTGGATCTCCTTGCAGTCCAAGGGACTCTCAAGAGTCTTCTCCAACACCACACTTCAAAAGCATCAATTCTTTGGCACTCAGCCTTCTTCACAGTCCAACTCTCACATCCATACATGACCACAGGAAAAACCATAGCCTTGACTAGACGGACCTTAGTCGGCAAAGTAATGTCTCTGCTTTTGAAAATGTTATCTAGGTTGGACATAACTTTTCTTCCAAGGAGTGTCTTTTAATTTTATGGCTGCAGTCACCATCTGCAGTGATTTTGGAGCCCAAAAAAATAAAGTCTGACACTGTGTCCACTGTTTCCCCATCTATTTCCCATGAAGTGATGGGACCAGATGCCATGATCACTCAGAAGTAATTGAACTTAGGGAATAGCTACAGATGACTCCAAGCACATATTTGGAGGTGTACTACAAAAGCACAAAATTTCACCTCACAGGTTGTAGTACTGATTAGAGGCCAATAAATAGTACTGTTTTTCCTATAGACAGAATTTGTGCCTTTGGGAATCATGAGGTGGAGCTGAAAATAGCTCCTCTCACTATTATACCTATTTGGGTTTATTCATTTATAAAATTTTTGGATTTTATGTTTGCTACTTTGAGGGATGCTTGTTAGGAAATCTTGTTGACCAAGAGAGAAGTGTTTCCACAACAGCTGACATGTTGAATTATAAATGACATTTATACTTGGTATTTTGTGCTCTTTGTGTAACTAAAATCAAGAGAGAGAGAAGAGTGTTGTCAGTTGGGTGGAATGATGAATTTTGATTAACAAAGTGAAATCAGATTGCACACAAAAATAGTGGCTGGCACAATGTCTAGAAACAAAGGGATTTAAGAGGCACCTTTTTAATTCTCATTTCTAGTGAGAATTAGTAGAAAATTAGAGCAACGGGGAGACTGCCAGTTCAAGATGGCAGAGTAGAAGGTCATGTGTTTATCTCCTCTTGTGAAAGCACCAAAAGCCCAGCTATCTGTTGAAGAGCCATTGGCAGGAAGTCACTGGAACTCAGCAAAAAAAAAAAAAAAAAAAATGCCCCATATCCAAAGAAAAAGAAGAAGCCCCAACAAGACAGTAGGAGAGGTGCAATCATGATAAAATCAAATCCCATTCCTATCGAGTGGGTGACCATGAGACTGGAGAACAATAATATCAAAGAAGCTTCCCCACTATAATGAAAGTTCTAAGCCCCATGTCAGGCTTCCCAGCCTAGCAATCTGACAAAGGGACTGTGAATCCTGAGGGACGTGACTTAGAAGAACATTAGGATTTGATTATAGGACTTCCACAGTACTAGGGGAGACAGAGAGTCCACTCTTGGAGAGCACAAACAAAATCTTACATGCACCAAGACCCTGGGGAAAGAAGTAATGACCCCACAGGAGACTTAACCAGACCTACCTGCTAGTGTTTAAGGGTCTCCTTTAGAGGCATGGGTTGGCAGGGGCTCACCACAGGGATGGGGACATTGGCAGCAGCAGTCCTGGAACATGCCTCTTGGCATAAGTCCTCTTGGTGGTTGTCATTAACCCTACCATAGAGCCCACAGACACCAGCTCTTTGTTGCCTCAAGCCAAATAACTAAAAGGGAGGGAGCACAACTCCACATATCAGCATATAATTAGATCCAAGCTTTACCTAGCAAGGCCCTGTCCACCAGAACAAGGTCCTTATTATTATTATTATTATTTTCCCACACTGTCCCTCCCATCAGAAGCTTACACAACAGCCTCCTCTACCAAAAGGCAGATAGAGGAAGCAAGAATAAGCACAATCCCAGAGGAACTAGAACAAAAAACATATTACAGAAAGTTAATCAGTATGAAAAAGTAGAGAATTATGTCCTAGATGGAGGTAAAAGATAAAACCCCAGAAAAACAACTAAATGAAGTGGGGATAGGCAAACTTCCAGAAAAATAATTCAGAATAGGGATAGTGAAGATGATCCAGGATCTCTGGAAAATGATGGGGAATATGCAAGAAATGTTTTCCAAAGACCTAGAAGAACTAAAGAACAGACAAATAGATAAATAATACACTAGAAGAAATCGATAACAGAATAACTAAGGAATAAGAATGCATAAATGACCTGGAGGACAGAATGTTGGAAATCACTGTCACAAAACAGAATATAGAAAAAAGAATGAACAACAAAAAAAAAAAATGAAGACAGCCTAAGAGACCTCTGGGACAACATTAAAGACATCAACATTCACATTATAGGGATTCCACAAGTAGAAGAGGGAGAGAGAAAGGACCCAAGAACACTTTTGAAGAGATAATAGATGAAAGCTCCCCTAACATGGGAAAGGAAATAGTCAGCAAAGTGCAGAAGCACAAAGAGTCCCAGGCAGGATAAACCCAAGGAGGAACACAGCAAGACACATAGTAATCAAACTGATAAAAATTAAGACAAAGATTATATATTAAAAGCAAGAAGGGAAAAATGACCTATAAAATGCAAGGAAACTCCCATAAGGTGATCAGCTGATTTTTCAAGAGAAACTCTACAAGCCAAAAGGAAATGGCACAATATAGTTAAAGTAGTGAAAAGAAGAATGTACAACCAACAATACTCTAACCAGCAAGGCTCCTATTCAGATTTGATGGACAAATTTGAATTTTTATTTTTTCCAGACAAGCAGCAATTAGAATTCAGCACCACCATACCAGCTTTACAACCAATACTAAAGTAACTTATCTAGGCAGGAAAAGGGAAAGAAAAGACCTACACAAAATAAACCTGAAACAATTAAGAAAATGGAAGTAGGATCATACATACAGATAATTATTTTAAATATAAATGGATTAAATACACCAACCAAAAGACATAAATTGACTGGGCAGATTAAAACATGTACAGGTATGCACTTCCAATTACAACATCATTCTACTTAACCCCCAAATTGTGTATAATTAGATTATATTTTTAGGTTAATAATATTTACATTATGGCTTCTTTTACCTTTGATTTTTTGTCTGGCTACTGATTGTGAAACTGATTAACATCATTTACTATTGTGAGTATGTAGCTATTATTTACTTACATTGTATCATGATTGGCAAACAGAAAAAATAGAATTCTGTATCACCAAAACTACCACTTAGTAGAAAAGAACTTGTAATTACTTTTTAGAATCCACATGCATATCAGAATTATCTTGGAACCTTTTGAAAAATACAAATGCCCAGGTATTGCAGTGTTTCTCCAGAGATCTAGATGTGTTTCTAATGAGCATCCATGTTTAAAAATAACTTGACTATATGATGAGCTTTACTATTATTTAGTTTGTTTCACTTTTTTCTATATCATAGTCAGAGCTTCCATTTTATTTATAAAAAAAATGAAGACAGCCTAAGAGACCTCTGGGACAACATTAAAGACATCAACATTCACATTATAGGGATTCCACAAGTAGAAGAGGGAGAGAGAAAGGACCCAAGAACACTTTTGAAGAGATAATAGATGAAAGCTCCCCTAACATGGGAAAGGAAATAGTCAGCAAAGTGCAGAAGCACAAAGAGTCCCAGGCAGGATAAACCCAAGGAGGAACACAGCAAGACACATAGTAATCAAACTGATAAAAATTAAGACAAAGATTATATATTAAAAGCAAGAAGGGAAAAATGACCTATAAAATGCAAGGAAACTCCCATAAGGTGATCAGCTGATTTTTCAAGAGAAACTCTACAAGCCAAAAGGAAATGGCACAATATAGTTAAAGTAGTGAAAAGAAGAATGTACAACCAACAATACTCTAACCAGCAAGGCTCCTATTCAGATTTGATGGACAAATTTGAATTTTTATTTTTTCCAGACAAGCAGCAATTAGAATTCAGCACCACCATACCAGCTTTACAACCAATACTAAAGTAACTTATCTAGGCAGGAAAAGGGAAAGAAAAGACCTACACAAAATAAACCTGAAACAATTAAGAAAATGGAAGTAGGATCATACATACAGATAATTATTTTAAATATAAATGGATTAAATACACCAACCAAAAGACATAAATTGACTGGGCAGATTAAAACATGTACAGGTATGCACTTCCAATTACAACATCATTCTACTTAACCCCCAAATTGTGTATAATTAGATTATATTTTTAGGTTAATAATATTTACATTATGGCTTCTTTTACCTTTGATTTTTTGTCTGGCTACTGATTGTGAAACTGATTAACATCATTTACTATTGTGAGTATGTAGCTATTATTTACTTACATTGTATCATGATTGGCAAACAGAAAAAATAGAATTCTGTATCACCAAAACTACCACTTAGTAGAAAAGAACTTGTAATTACTTTTTAGAATCCACATGCATATCAGAATTATCTTGGAACCTTTTGAAAAATACAAATGCCCAGGTATTGCAGTGTTTCTCCAGAGATCTAGATGTGTTTCTAATGAGCATCCATGTTTAAAAATAACTTGACTATATGATGAGCTTTACTATTATTTAGTTTGTTTCACTTTTTTCTATATCATAGTCAGAGCTTCCATTTTATTTAGCTTGCTTTCCAAATTTTCCAACTCTTTTTTTTTTATGTCCTTTATCAAGTGTAGTAGAAAAGATTTGTATACACACACGCGCACACACACACACACACAGATATGTATATATATAGTATGCATAATATATGTTTTAAAAATCTTATGAAAATAAGTTCGGTAAATAATATGAAAAATAACATATGTGTATATGTATAACTGAATCACCTTGCTATGCACCTAAAACATTGTAAGTCAGATATATTTAAATAATATATATGTACATATAAAGAAATAAAGAAGGCTATAGCAACAAAATCAAGATATATCAAAAATGAAATTTTGAGCCATGACAAAATCTAATATATAAATAAGTAAATCAATATATATATGCATGCATACATAAGTGCATAATTAACAAAACAGAACAAAACTCCTTATCCTGATCATGGCAGAAGATTATATCAAAAGGTAAAGGAAACAAGAAATGGAATTAAAAGAAGAAATTTAGAAATAACAGTTATGTTCAAACACCTTTGTGGTCAGCTCTAAATAATAAGAACAGTAATAGAGGCATATAATATTTCTTGATTTTTATGTGTGTGTGTGTGTGTAATATATTTCAGTTCTAGTTTCTTTTGGTATCTCATTATCTATTTGTCCATATTTACATTGGTGTTTTTCATTTGTATAAAATATCCTTTCTTCTTCTTTCTGCTGCCTCTTACTTTATACAAGTTTTGTAGAGGAACAAATTTTTAATATAATATTTTGGTAACAAGAAGTTTAGATGTTGTTAAATTTAATGGGATTATACATATTCCAGATACCGATGTAATGATTGTCAGGATTTTGCATCTCCTCATTTTGAGAAGAGGTTAAAATATCTTCTATTGTATAAGGTGGTTGCATCCTAAGTTGGAAATGAAGCTAATTTGTTGTTGTTGTTTTTGAAGTTTAAACATAGAAGAATGTGCATATATGTTTTGTAGCCATGAAGACAGGCAATATTGTTGATGACCTTCTGAAGGATAGACACTGCCCTTCATATCCCTGACTCTTATTTATAGAAAAACTTTAGACTCCTGGGCCTTCTTCAAGTTCTAAAAGGAAAATTTAGTCAGAGAAGTCAGAAAATACAGAAACAAAGGAAAACAGTCAAGCGAGAACAAATAATAATAGTTTAGCCACAAAACAAAGTCCCTGACCTAAGGGCTATAGATAATATTCTGAGCCGCATCTCCGAGTTGTTTTGCAGATAATGAAATATGCATCAAGTGGAAAAATGTTAACTACATGCTGACCACAAACCACCCCATACTGGCTGAAACCAGAGGTTGATGATGTTACCTCCTAGAGCTATTACCGCACCAAACAATCAGAAGGATGTATAGGAGCTGATTATGCACTCTGTGACCTTTCTCACTTTGCCTTTAAAAACCCTTCCCTAAATCCACCTGGGAGTTCAAGTCTTTTGAACATGAGTTGTCCCTTCTCCTTACTTGACCTCATATTAGATGCCTTGCAGTAAACACTGTACTTCACTTACCATAATCCAGTGTCAATAGATGGCATGTAGAACACAGGAAGCAGACATAAAATGGTGTGATTACTCACCTAGAGCCAGACATCCTTGAATGTGAAGTCAAGTGGGCCTTGGGAAGCGTCACTACTAACAAAGTCAGTGGAGGTGCTGGAATTCCAGTTGAGCTATTTCAAACCCTAAAAGAAGATGCTGTGAAAGTGCTGTACTCAATATGCCAGCAAATATGGAAAACTCAGTAGTGACCACAAGAGTGGAAAATATTAGTTTTTATTTCAATTCCAAAATAGGGCAATGCCAAAGAATGTTCAAACCACTGCGCAATTGTACTTGTCTCACACACTAGTAAAGTAATGCTCAAAATTCTCCAAGGCAGGCTTCAACAGTATGTGAACCATGAACTTCCAGATGTTCAAGCTGGATTTAGAAAAGGCAGAGGAACCAGAGATCAAACTGCAAATATCCTTTGGATTATAGAAAAGGTAAGAGAATTCCAGAAAAGCATCTACTTACACTTTATTGATTACACCAAAGCCTTTGACTGTGTGAATCACAACAAACTGTGGAAAATTCTTCAAGAGATGGGAATGCCAGACCACGTGATTTACCTTTTAAGAAATCTGTATGCAGGTCAAGAAGCAATAGTTAGGACTGACTCATTGGAAAAGACCCTGATGCTGGCAAAGATTGAAGTCAGGAGAATAAGGGGACAACAGAGGATGAGATGGTTGGATGGCATCATCGACTCAATGGACATGAGTTTGAGCAAGCTCCAGGAGTTGGTGATGGACAGGGAGGCCTGGCATGTTGGACATAACTGAGTGACTGAACTGAACTGAACTCTATTTGTGCTTTCTTAATGAGTTCATGTGTAACCTTTATCAAAATTCCACATATAAGCAATATCATATGATATTTTTCTTTCTCTGCCTGACTTACTTCACTCATTTTGACAATTTCTAGTTCCATCCATGTTGCTGCAAAGAGCATTAAGCTGTTATTTTTTTATGACTGGTAATGTTCCACCAGATATTCTTTATTCATATCTCTCTTGATGAACATTTGTGTTGCTTCTATGTTCCAGCTATTGTAAATGGTGTAGCAGTGAACACCCAGGTGTGTACCATTTTGAATTACAGTTTTCATCAGATATATGCCTAGGTTTGGAATTTCTGGATCATATGGGCAGCTCTGTTCTTAGGTTTTTTAGGGAACCTCCATACTGTTCTCCATGGTGACAATCCAGTTTACAGTTCCACCAACAGTGTATGATGTTTCCTTTTTCTTCACATCCTCTCCAGCACTCAGTGTTTATAGATTTTTTTGATAATGGCCATTCTGAGTTTTGATTTGTATTTCTCTATCCAACCAATCCATTCTAAAGATTAGCCCTGGATGTTCTTTGGAAGGAATAAAGCTAAAGCTGAAACTCCAGTACTTTGGCCACCTCATGTGAAGACCTGACTCATTGGACAAGACTCTGTCTGATGCTGGGAGGGATTGGGGGCAGGAGGAAAAGGGGACGACAGAGGATGAGATGGCTGGATGGCATCACTGACTCGATGAACGTGAGTTTGAGTGAACTCTGGGAGTTGGTGATGGACAGGGAGGCCTGGTGTGCTGTGATTCATGGGGTCACAAAGAGTCGGATATGACTGAGCAACTGAAATGAACTGAACTGACTGAATAATTAGTGATGTTGAGTATCTTTTCATGTGCTTTTTAGCAATCAGTTTGTCTATTCTTGGGGAAGGAAATGGCAACCCACTCCTGTATTCTTGCCTGGGAAATCCCATGGATTGAAGAACTTGGTGGGCTATAGTCCATAGGGTCACTACAGAATTGGACACAAACAAAAACAATGTCTCCATTGGAGAAACGTCTGTTTAGATCTTCTAAAGCAGGGAAGGGTTTATTGCAGAGCCAGCCAAGGAGAACAGGAGACTTGTGCCAATATCTTGAATTCCTTGATGGTTTTGGGGCTTTTTTCTAAGCACATTTTGGGCATATGATTTTTTTTCTGATTGATTGGTGATGAGGTAACAGGGTGGTACTATAGAAAGCTTGCCCTCAGCCTGAAGTTACCATCGGTCACCTGAATGTGAGCCTTAATTCTGCATAACTTAAGGGTATTGTGCATTTTCTTGAGGAGGAGCCAGAAAACTGCCCCAAAACTGCACCATTAATTCTTGACTGCTCCTGTATTTTTTATACATTCCCTCCTTCCTTGATTAGCAGCTGTTTGAACCTACTCTTTGGAACTCAGGAAAGAATGGGAGGCTAAATGAAGGCTATTTCCTAAAAACAAGAAATAAGAGAAACAGAAAGCCTTCTGCATCCAAAAGTTCTTCACTCCTGGTCAGTTTCAGACCTGGAGAATTGGAAAATCATAGAGTAGCTAATTAGTTCCAACAAAAAGAGGGGAATAAGGAAATAGTAATAAATAAGACAGTAAAAAAAAGAAAAAAAAAAAGTAGGTGGCGGTTCTGATTGTCTCAGAGAGTAATCAGCATACATCTTGCCTTTGTGTAGTTCATTAACAGACTACAACAATGTGGCATTTTTCTGAAGAATTATTGAAGACACTAATGTATTCTGAATCTATTGAATGCTTTATGCTATATGAAACAACAGCTTATTTCTAAGTTCGAGGAGAGCCTGACAGTTCCATGTATTTTCCTGAGATGCAGGAAAATGTCACTGACAACCAATTAAAAAACAAGAAAGACATGAACAGACAGAAAATAGCTCTCATTAAAAGCGGTAAAGAGAACAATTTGATAAAAGACATTTTTATCCACTTGTTTTTTACTACCTTCAAGAAGGACTTTTCATGTAAGCAATTTGATACAAAATAAGTTTCTTCTTCTAAGTTGATTTTTAAACTTTGTTTCTATGTGATTTATATACAATTTTATGATGGCGGTTCTGATTGTCTCAGAGAGTAATCAGCATACATCTTGCCTTTGTGTAGTTCATTAACAGACTACAACAATGTGGCATTTTTCTGAAGAATTATTGAAGACACTAATGTATTCTGAATCTATTGAATGCTTTATGCTATATGAAACAGCAGCTTATTTCTAAGTTCGAGGAGAGCCTGACAGTTCCATGTATTTTCCTGAGATGCAGGAAAATGTCACTGACAACCAATTAAAAAACAAGAAAGACATGAACAGACAGAAAATAGCTCTCATTAAAAGCGGTAAAGAGAACAATTTGATAAAAGACATTTTTATCCACTTGTTTTTTACTACCTTCAAGAAGGACTTTTCATGTAAGCAATTTGATACAAAATAAGTTTCTTCTTCTAAGTTGATTTTTAAACTTTGTTTCTATGTGATTTATATACAATTTTATGACTTAGCTGCAACTGAGACCTTTCAAAATTTGAAATTTAAGAAACTATATAAATATAAGAATTTTCCATAATTCAGTTCAGCTCAGTTCAGTCGCTCAGTCGTATCTGACTCTTTGCGACCCTATGAATTTCAGCACGTCATGCCTCCCTGTCCATCACCCACTCCCAGAGTTCACGCAGACTCATGTCCATCGAGTCAGTGATGCCATCCAGTCATCTCACCCTTGGTCGTCCCCTTCTCCTCCTGCCCCCAATCCCTCCCAGCATCAAGGTCTTTTCTAATAAGTCAGCTCTTCGCATGAGGTGGCCAGAGTATTGAAGTTCAGCCTCAGCATCAATTTTTCAAATGAACACCCAGGACTGATCTCCTTTAGGATGGACTGATTGGATGTCCTTGCAGTCCAAGGGACTCTCAAGAGTCTTCTCCAACACCACAGTTCAAAAGCATCAACTCTACGGCTCTCAGCTTTCTTCACAGTCCAACTCTCACATCCATACAACACCACTGGACAAACCGTAGCCTTGACTAGACATACCTTTGCTGACAAAGTAATATCTCTGCTTTTTATTATGCTATCTAGGTTGGTCATAACTTTCCTTCCAAGGAGTAAGTGTGTTTTAATTTCCTGGCTGCAATCATCAACTGCAGTGATTTTGGAGACCCCTAAAATAAAGTCTGCCACTGTTTCCACTGTTTCCCCTAATATTTGCCACGAAGTGATGGAACCAGATGCCATGATCTTAGTTTTCTGAATGTTGAGCTTGAAGACAACCTTTTCACTCTCCTATTTCACTTTCATCAATGTTGTTTTAAGCACCTTTTGAACTGTGGTGTTGGAAAATACTGTTGAGAGTCCACTGGGACCACGAAGTGATGGAACCAGATGCCATGATCTTAGTTTTCTGAATGTTGAGCTTGAAGACAACTTTTTCACTCTCCTATTTCACTTTCATCAATGTTGTTTTAAGCACCTTTTGAACTGTGGTGTTGGAAAATACTGTTGAGAGTCCATTGGGCTACAAGGAGATCCAACCAATCCATTCTGAAGGAGATCAGCCCTGGGATTTCTTTGGAAGGAATGATGCTAAAGCTGAAATTCCAGTACTTTGGCCACCTCATGCAAAAAGCTGACTCATTGGAAAACAGTCTGATGCTGGGAGGGGTTGGGGGTAGGAGGAGAAATGGACAACAGAGAATGAGATGGTTGGATGGCATCACTGACTTGATGGACATGAGTCTGAGTGAACTCCGGGAGTTGGTGATGGACAGGGAGGCCTGGTGTGCTGCGGATTCATGGGTTCACATAGAGTTGGACACAACTGAGTGACTGAACTGACCTGAAAAGTATTGGACAATCATAAAGTTTCTTTCAACATCCACAAGGTATCTCCTAAGAAAACAATAAAATATGATCTTATTGTTTTTGAGTCTATTAACAATGATTCAACTATACTGCAGCATTAAATAGTGAAAAAATGAATTCTGGAAGACTGTTATGGTAAGCAATCACTCAAGATCTATGTGCACAAAATTAAAAAAATAGCTGAAACGTAATGTAATAATGGTCCATTTTGCAAGTATTAGGAAAAAACACATTATTTTGATATGATATAGAAATAACCCTTTCCTTGTGGACATAAATAAATCATTGCCTCAGTCATAAGAATATAAAAATGAAAACTATTAAAACCCTCCAACACCTTAGGTTTTTATAGATTTTAATGTGTATAAATAGTCTTACAGATTTTGTAATAGATGTTATAAAGATGACATAGGTGAGTCTTTATTTTGTCAGTCTTACCCAAAAGTCCTAGTTATTATTCTGATGTCTTCTTACAAGAATAATGGTTTTAGACTTTCTAATTAGAAACAGTTTACCAAATTTTTTATTTTACTCAAAATTGTTATTTATTTCAAACCTATTCCTTCAACCATAAAGGTGGTGTCATGTGCATATCTGCTGCTGATGTTGCTAAGTTGCTTCTACCATGTCTGACTCTGTGTGACCCCAGAGATGGCAGCCCACCAAGCTCCCCTGTCCCTGGGATTCTCCAGGCAAGAACACTGGAGTGGGTTGACATTTCCTTCTCCAATGCATGAAAGTGAAAAGTGAAAGTGAACTCACTCAGTTGTATCTGACTCTTAGCGACCCCATGGACTGCAGCCCACCAGGCTCCTCTCTCCATGGGATTTTCCAGGCAAGTGTACTGGAGTGGGGTGCCATTGCCTTCTCTATTGCATATCTGAGGTTATTAATATTTCTCCCTTTCATCTTGATTCCAGCTTGTGCTTCTCCCAGAGCAGCATTTCTCATTATGTCTTCTACATATAAATTAAATTAACTGATTGACAATATACAGCCTTAATGTACTCCTTAACACCACCCTTATGGCAGAAAATGAAGAAGAACTTAAGAGCCTCTTGATAAAAGTGAAAAGAGAGTGAAAAACCTGGCTTAAAGCTCAACATTCAGTAAACAAAGATTATGACATCCATTCCCATCATTTCATGGCAGATGGATGGGGAAACAGTGGAAACCACCCTTATGGCAGAAAATGAAGAAGAACTTAAGAGCCTCTTGATAAAAGTGAAAAGAGAGTGAAAAACCTGGCTTAAAGCTCAACATTCAGTAAACAAAGATTATGACATCCATTCCCATCATTTCATGGCAGATGGATGGGGAAACAGTGGAAACAGTGGCAAACTTTATTTTGGGGAGCTCCAAAATCAGTGCAGATGGTGACTGAAATCATGAAATTAAAAAAAAAAAAAAAAACCCTTGTCCCTTGGAAGAAAAGCTATGACCAACCTAGACAGCATATTAGAAAGCAGAGACATGACTTTCCCAACAAAGATCCATCTAGGCAACACTATGGTTTTTCCAGTAGTTTTGTATGGATGTGAGAGTTGGACTATAGGGAAAGCTGAGAACTGAAGAATTGATGTTTTCAAACTGTGGTTGTGGAGAATACTCTTGAGAGTCCCGTGGACAGAAAGATCCAGTCAGTTCATCCTAAAGGAGATCAGTCCTGAGTGATCATTGGAAGGACTGATGTTGAAGCTGAAACTCAAATACAGTGGCCAACTGATGTGAAGAACAGACTCATTTGAAAAGATCCTGATGCTGGAAAACATTGAAGGCGGGAGAAGAAGGGGACAACAGAGGATGTGATGGTTGGATGGCATCACTGATTCAATGGTCATGAGTTTGCGTAAATTCCAGGAGTTGGTGATGGACAGGGAAGCCTGGCATGCTGTGGTTCATGGGGTTGCAAAGAGTCGGACACGACTGAGTGACTGAACTGAACTGATTCCTTCACCATTTTTTATTGTATAATTTTTTATGTGTTTGATACCTACTTCCAGGATTAGGAGTATAAATCTCATATTATGAGGCTTGCATATTTCTTCATGAAAAATAAACTACATTCTAAAATAAACTAAAAGCATAATTTTACAGTTAATTTACTTTTGTTCTAAATACCTACATGATTTCTTAACCATATATATTTTGTTGGTACAGTACTTGTTACATTATGCAAATTTTATCAGGAAAACCTGTAAAGTGCAGAGCATATTATCCCTTATCAGTTCAGTTCAGTTCAGTCGCTCAGTCGTGTCTAACTCTTTGCGACCCCATGAATCGCAGCACGCCAGACTTCCCTGTCCATCACCAACTCCCGGAGTTCACTCAGACTCACATCCATCGAGTCCGTGATGCCATCCAGCCATCTCATCCTCGGTCGTCCCCTTCTCCTCCTGCCCCCAATCCCTCCCAGCATCAGAGTCTTTTCCAATGAGTCAACTCTTCGCATGAGGTGGCCAAAGTACTGGAGTTTC
>SJYT01035365.1:119959-130579 GCA_006410635.1 Cephalophus harveyi
GGGGGGGGGAGGAGTACTTTCATTGTAATGTCGGCTGTTATTTTCACTTAGTTTAATGAAGATGATGAAAGAGAAACAAAATTGTGTTGGAACTTATCTCAGTAATCAGTGTAATGAGCAACACATTTGCTAAATTGCATAACTGTTTTCAACACTAGAATAACATTTCCTCAATTTTGAGGTATTTATAACTTTTTTTGGTGGGCCATGGAACTTTTTTTAAAAAATGTTATATTGGAGCACAGTTTATTAACAATGCTGTATTAGTTTCAGGTGTACAACAAAATGATTCAGTTTGACATATGCATGTATCTATCCCCCATGGCTCAGTAGTAAAGAATCTACCTACAATACAGGAGATGCAGGAGACGTGGGTTTAAATCCTGGGTTGGGAAGATCCCCTGGTAGAGGACATGGCAATTCACTCCAGTAATCTTGCCTGGAAAATCTCATTGACAGAGGAGCCTGGAGGGCTACAATCCATAGGGTTGCAAAGAGTCAGACATGGCTGAGCACAGCACACATTCAAAACACATTCTTTTTCAAAATATATTCCCATTTCTATTATTATAAAATATTGAGCAATGTTACATGTGGTGTACAATAGATTCTTTTTGGTTATATATTTTAGCAGTGTATACATGTCTGCCACAAATTCCCAAAATATTCAGTTTCCCTCACCTTTCCCTCATGGTAACCATTAGTTCATTCTCTAAGTCTGTGGTCTGTTTCTGTTTTGTAAATAAATTCAGTTTTATAATTTTTATTTAAATTCCACATATAAGTGATATCATATGACATTTGTCTTTCTCTCTCTGACTAACTTCACTCAGTATGATAATCTACAGGTTCATCCATGTTGCTACAAATGGCACTGTTTCATTCTTTTTAATTCCTGAGTAATATTTGATTGCATATATGTACCACATCGTTTTTATCCATTTATCTGTAGTTGAACTTTCGGGTTTCTATCTTAAATAACTGAAAATAAGTTTCCTCAAACACTGTTAATTGCTTTAAATTCTTGTTCAAAATTTCAGTGACCAAAGTAGACTAACCAATTAGTGATAATAGTTTAGCCTAATATTCAAAGCATTTCATGATTTAGTCAAATTCACTTTCTATTCCAATGTTCAGATTAACAGATATCACAGAAGTAAACAGAGAGATAAGTAGCTCTTATTTGTTCAGTTAGAGTAAGTTTAGTAAAATTTAGTATAACTTATCATTTGATATAATTCTGAGTCAACAGACTCAATTAGGACAGTACAAATACTTTCATGAAAAGATTCTATTCAGTTTAAAGTTATATGTAGAAAGTCACTTATAGTAATTCCACTATAACCAAGCAAATTGGATTCAATTTTATTATCTTTCAATGTTTTAAATAAATTACCAGTCTAATTTATCCTCTAGGAAGACAAATAATATTTTTACTTTTTGAAGGTAAGTCAATACTTTTAAGCAAAAATATTCCTTGTTTACTTCATTATTTTCAATACTGCCAATGTAAAATTTTAACTTGATAAACTAAACATTTATTTGGTCTTTAAGAAGACCAAATGTATTTCTTGATACATTTCTGAAGTTTAAGAAATTTTTATCTGTGACAACTACTATATATTGAAATAAAAGAAAAGATGTGTATAAGAGACAGATTTTATGCTACACATATCACAGTTTACTTGAGGATTTGAACTAATTGATTTTTTTTTTTTCTGATACACAAAATGTTCTTTCAGGTAAGTAAGGTTTTAATCCATCAACATTTAGCTTACTAAATCCAGCAATTTACATTATGAAATTATAAAATGATACTATTTCTTGTTTCAATAATAAAAATATTATTTATTATATATCTATGTTATAAATTAAAATATATATTTCAATTAACTTTATAAAAATACTTATGTACTTTACCATTTTCATATTTAATGAATTCAGTTGCTTTCCTATTAATTTGTCATATTTGTTAACAATTTATCAGCTGCATTTAGTGGTGATATTTTTTATTAATTGTCCTTTAGAGAACTCATTTGATTCTGAAAGAACAGATGTTGCTCCATTAAAGAAAACTACTCTGTCTCTTCATAGAGAATGAATGATGTTTATAAGCCTCAAGAAGTGGATTAGGTGAATATATCTATGTAACTAAATCATTGTTTAATATACATATTTGGAACAATAACTCTAGGAAACAGAAACTTTGATAGCTTATTATTTCATCACAGTAAAAAAAATATAGACATTTAAAAGTGTATATTGTGCATTTAAACTGTCTCTTATACACATCTGATCTTTTTTTGTACAGTTCTTCTGTGTATTCTTGTTACCTCTTCTTAATATCTTATTCTTCTGTTAGGTCCATGCCATTTCTGTCCTTTATTGAGCCCCTTTATTGCATCTTTGGATGAAATGTTCCCTTGGTATCTCTAATTTTCTTGAAGAGATCTCTAGTCTTTCCCATTCTGTTGTTTTCCTCTATTTCTGTGCATTGGTCGCTGAGGAAGCCTTTCTTAACGCTTCTTGCTATTCTTTGGAAATCTGCATTCAGATGCTTATATCTTTCCTTTTCTCCTTTGCTTTTTGCTTCTCTTGTTTTTACAGTTATTTGTAAGGCCTCCCCAGACAGCCATTTTGCTTTTTTTTATGCAGGTCAGGAAGCAAAAGTTAGAACTGGACATGGAACAACAGATTGGTTCCAAATAGGAAAAGGAGTACATCAAGGCTGTATATTGTCACCCTGCTTATTTAACATCTATGCAGAATACATCATGAGAAATGCTGGGCTGGAGGAAGCACAAGCTGGAATCAAGATTGCTGGGAGAAATATCAAATACCTCAGATATGCAGATGACACCATGCTTATGGCAGAAAGTGAAGAGGAACTAAAAAGCCTCTTGATGAAAGTAAAAGAGGAGAGTGAAAAAAATTGGCTTAAAGCTCAACATTCAGAAAACTAAGATCATGGCATCTGGTCCCATTACTTCATGGCAAATAGAAGGGGAAACAGTGTCAGATTGTATTTTGAGGGGCTCCAAAATCACTACAGATGGTAATTGCAACCAGGAAATTAAAAGATAATTACTCCTTGGAAGGAAAGTTATGACCAACCTAGATAGTTGGGAGGGATTGGGGGCAGGAGGAGAAGGGGACGATAGAGGATGAGATGGCTGAATGGCATCACTGACTCAATGGACACGAGTCTGAGTGAACTCTGGGAGTTGGTGATGGACAGGGAGGCCTGGCGTCCTGTGATTCATGGGGTTGCAAAGAGTCAGACACGAATGAGTGAATGAACTGAACTGAACTGAACTGAGATAGCATATAAAAGATCAGAGACGTTACCTTGCCAACAAATGTCCGTCTAGTCAAGGCTATGGTTTTTCCAGTTGTCATATATGGATGTGAGAGTTGGACTGAAGAAAGCTGAGCACCAAAGAATTGATGCTTTTGAACTGTGGTGTTGGAAAAGACACTTGAGAGTCCCTTGTACTGTAAGGAGATCCAACTAGTCCATTCTAAAGGAGATCAGTCCTGGGTATTCTTTGGAAAGACAGATGCTAAAGCTGAAACTCCAATACTTTGGCCACCTCATGCAAAGAGTTGACTCATTGGAAAAGACTCTGATGCTAGGAGGGATTGGGGGCAGGAAGAGAAAGGGATGACAGAGGATGAGATGGCTGGATGGCATCACCGACTCAATGGACCTGAGTTTGAGTGACCTCTGGGAGTTGGTGATGGGCAGGGAAGCCTGGCGTGCTACAATTCAATGGGTCTCAAAGAGTCGGACACAACTGAGTGATTGAACTGAACTGATTTAGCTTTTTTTTTTTTTTTTAAAGAAGGAAACCCCTGATCATGGTTTAATTTATCTTTTCATTCAACAAATATTTATGAAGTGCATACTAATCAGATATGTTAGTACCGTGAACATAAGGTGAATCTACAGTGAAAAATACCTATGATTTCATGAAGCATATATTGTAGAGTTAGACTGAAATAAAGCAAACCAATAAGCATTGTAATATATTTGCATATCAGTCAGAATAAGACAGTCTATTTTAACTGTATTATATGAATTTCAAATGCAAGTGGCTTAAGGTGACAAAAGTTTTTTGTGTGTTTTTTTTTCTTTCTTCTCCCTAGCCAGAGCTACTAACAAGCCCATCTTCTTGACTAAGATTTAGTCAGGCTCCTGAAAGTCCTCTAGGCTTCAGGCTTATTTGTCCTTGTTGGACCTGCAGTACTCAACTGTAGAAAGAATCTTGCTACATCAGTTTAGAGAAAACCCAGCTATAGATGTCTTATCACCCTCAATAGATATCTGATCAAATTACTCATTGCTTATCACCTCTGATGTAATATCGCATTGGCCTGTCTTCAAGAATCCTGTCAAGTTGTTTTAGCCAGAATCCCCTTTTCCTTGAGGCTTCCTCTTGTAATTTTCCATCTGCTGACTCCTACCCTACTCATTATAAACCCCCAGTTTCCCTTGTTTTTTTGGAGTTGAGCCCAGTCTCTCTCCCTATTTGTTGTCATTGTTCAGTTGGTAAGGCATGTCCAGCTCTTTGAAACCCCATGGACTGTATCATGCTAGTCTCCTATGTCCTCCTCTCTCTCCTGGAGTTTGCTCAAATTCATGTTCATTGAGCCCGTGGTGCTATCTATCCATCTCATCCTCTCCCACTCCATTCTTCTCCTTTTGCCTTCAGTCCTTCTCAGCATCAGTCATTTTGCCATTGAGTCAGCTCTTCGCACCAAGTGGCCAAAGTATTGGAGTGCCAGGGTCCTGCCCCAGTTGGACCCAGGGTATCTGAAGTTTGATGGCATTGGCGAATGATTTAGAGAGAGATAAAGAAAGAATGTTGCAGATAAGAAAATAGAGGCGAGAAAGAGGCTGATATTCCTTGGTTTACACAGAAAGCCGATAAAGTCCCAAGACAAGGGACTTGCTCTGTTCACGTAGGCCACAGGTGCCCTCCTGGTATCCCGAGGGAGTGAAGACACAGAGCACCTTCCCATTCAGGTCTTAGAAGCGCAGGCAGGAAAGTGAACACAGAGAGCCTCTGTGATCCAAGGGATCAGCCTGAAAAAGAGAGTAAGAGAGAGAGAGAAAGAAAGAAAGGAAGACAGACAGACAGACACGGGGGAACCAGGGTTTTCATGGAACTGATTCTGGTCCGTCAGTTTATTTTTTAGGGAAGCTTTTATACCTTGACTTGTACGTAGAGGGAAATGAAAGATGCAACGTCATACAGAGTCAGCCCAAACATTATATCTGTCTTGCCTTTATCAAAACCAGGATTTTTTCTGCATACTTTTCTCATAGACAATGTTGTGTACATTATCTTCTGGCCTTGGAGGCCTGTGGGCATTTTATGATCCTCTTTTGACAAGGGCTGCTCAACCAGAAAACTTATTTTCCCTTGAAATGTTTTTTCTTTATATTTCTAATCTATGTCAGCCTCAGAAAATATTAAACAAAGTTACATTTCTCAGGGAGCAAAGGTTCAGTGAGTTACAACAAAGAAAGAAACAATTAACTCAAAGGTCTGATGTGGTTAATTCCAAGGCTACACTTGTTTTTCTTACATTCCAACTATGTTAACTAATGTGCTCCCAGGTGCACAGTGGATAAGAGATATGGGAACTTAGCAGCAAGCATTGGCTCAACAATGAAATCCTACACCAGCACTATTCTAATAGCTTTTAACTCTTTGAAAGGCTCTATATTTTTAGACTTCCTGTGCCTCTCACAGTTGGGAGGCTGTGAATAATCACATGCATAGCTGTAAGAGTCTGGATAAACCTGCCAAGCAAGCTAGAATGCTAACAGGAGGGGTTGACTTGAAGTATTTCTTTCATGTCCAGGAGACTTATTAGCTAGAGCCCTAAGTTGATTTTCTCCAGAGAAAGGTGGTTGGGGATAGCCCCCTGTTAATGTCAGAAGAGTTGGTGAAAGGTACAAAAGAGTAAGAGAGACAGATTCTGGTTTTGGGATAGATGCTCCAGCAGGTCTAGGGAGTCCATCAAGTCCTGAAGCCTTGCTTATCAGGTCTCTTCCTCATGACCTTATCATGGGTGGGATCTCCCATGGTGGCTCCTGGCTTTGGAGCTTCAGCATCAGTCCTTCCAATGAATCTTCAGGGTTGATTGCTTTTAGGATTGTCTGATTTGACATCCTGGCAGTCCTAGGGACCCTCAGGGATCTTTTCCAGCACCACAGTTTCAGCCCTCAATTCTTATGGTGCTCAGCCTTCTTTGGGCTTCCTGGACAGCTGAGTTGGTAAAGAATCTGCCTTCAATCCAGGAAACCCTGGTTCGATTCCTGGTTGGGAAGATCTGCTGGAGAAGGGATAGACTACCTGCTCCAGTATTCTTGGGCTTCCCATGAGACTCAGCTGGTAAAGAATGCCCCTGCAATGGAAGACCTCGGTTCGATCCCTGGGTTGGGAAGGTCCCCTGGAGAAGGGAAAGGCTACCAACTACAATATTTTGGCCTGGAGAATTCCATGGACTGTATGGTCCATAGGGTCACAAAGAGTCAGACATGACCGAGAGACTTTCACTTCCCTTCACTTCAGTCTTCTTTATAATCCAACTCTCATATACATACATGACTACTGTCAGCAGAGTAAGGTCTCTGCTTTTTAATATGCTGTCTAGGTTGGTCATAGCTTTTCTTCCTAGGAGCAAGTATCTTTTAATTTCATGACTGAAGTCACCATTATAGTGATTTTGGAGCTGAAAAATTTGGAATCTGTCACTGATTCCATTTGTTCCTTTTCTATTTGCCATGAAATGATAGGACCAGATGCCATGATCTTAGTTTTTGAATGTTGTTTCACTCATTTTTTTCACTCTCATCAGTAGGCTCTTTATTTCATCTTGACTTTCTGCCATTAGAGTGGTATCACCTGCATATGTTGATATTTCTCCCAGTAGTCTTGATTCCAACTCATGAATTATCCAGCCAAGCATTTCAAATGATTTACTCTGCATATAAGTTAAACAAGCAAAATGACAATACATAGCCTTGTTGTATTCCTTTCCCAATTTTGAACCAGTCTGTTCCACATCCAGTTCTAAATATTGCTTCTTGACTTGGGTACATGTTTCTCAGGANAAGCATTTCAAATGATTTACTCTGCATATAAGTTAAACAAGCAAAATGACAATACATAGCCTTGTTGTATTCCTTTCCCAATTTTGAACCAGTCTGTTCCACATCCAGTTCTAAATATTGCTTCTTGACTCGGGTACATGTTTCTCAGGAGACAGGTAAGGTAGTCAGGTATTCTCATCTTTTTAAGAATTTTCCACAGTTTGTTGTGATCCACATAGTCAAAGGCTTAGTGTAGTCAGTGAGAGTAATCTTTAAGATTTAATGCATACTACCAAGGAAAAGAAACTGATTGAAAAGATTACTTATTGTATTATTCTGAGATAATGATATTTTCAATTAGGCAAAACCATGGATCATGTAAAAGCAAGAGTTCCACAAAAGCATCTATTTCTGCTTTATTGACTAACCCAAAGCCTTTGACTGTGTGGATCACAATAAGCTGTGAAAAATTCTGAAAGAGATGGGAATATCAGACCATCTGACCTGCCTCTTGAGAAACCTATATGCAGGTCAGGAAGCAACAGTTAGAACTGGTCATGGAACAATAAACTGGTTCCAAAAAGAAAAAGGAGTACATCAAGGCTGTATATTGTCACCCTGCTTATTTAACTTCTATGTAGAGTACATCATGAGAAACGCTGGGCTGGAGGAAGCAAAAGCTGGAATCAAGATGGCTGGGAGAAATATCAAATACCTCAGATATGCAGATAACACCACCCTTAAGGCAGAAAGTGAAGAGGAGGTAAAAAGCCTCTTGATGAAAGAGAAAGAGGAGTGTGAAAAAGTTGGCTTAAAGCTCAACATTCAGAAAATGAAAATCATGGCATCTGGTCCCATCACTTCATGGGAAATAGATAGGAAAACAGTGGAAAACAGTGTCAGATTTTATTTTTCGGGGCTCCAAAATCACTGCAGATGGTGACTGCAGTCATGAAATTAAAAGACGCTTACTCCTTGTTAGGAAAGTTATGACCAACCTAGATAGCATATTGAAAACCAGAGACATTACTTGGCCAACAAAGGTCCATCAAATCAAGGCTATGGTTTTTCCAGTGGTCATGTATGGATGTGAAAGTTGGACTGTGAAGAAAGCTGAGCGCTGAAAAATTGATGCTTTTGAGCTGTGGTGTTAGAGAAGACTCTTGAGAGTCCCTTGGACTGCAAGGATATCCAACTAGTCCATTCTAAAGGAGATCAGGGACCTGAGTTTGAGTGACCTCCAGGAATTGGTGATGGGCAAGGAAACCTGGCGTGCTATAATTCATGGGGTCTCAAAGAGTCAGACAGTACTGAGTGACTGAACTGAACTGATGGATACAGTTAGAAAAATCAGTGCTTGTGGGGAGAGAGAGAATTTTAAGTTATTGAAACTATGTTATATGAATCTGTAATGGTGGATACACGCCATTATACATTTGTTAAAAAAGGTAGAATGTAAAACATCAAGTGTGAATCAGTGATATAAACTGTGGAATTTATTATGAGAGTGGTACATCAATGTTGGTTCATCCTATGTAGGTTTTTTAATGTAGGTTCATCAGTTGTAATACATTTTTCAGTTCCGTTCAGTTCAGTCGCTCAGTCGTCTCTGACTCTTTGTGACCCCATGAATCGCAGCACGCCAGGCCTCCCTGTCTATCATCATCTGCCAGAGTTCACTCAAACTCACGTCCAATGAGTCAGTGATTCCATCTAGCCATCTCATCCTCTGTCGTCCCCTTCTCCCCCTGTCCCCAATCCCTCCCAGCATCCGAGTCTTTTCCAAAGAGTCAACTCTTCACATGAGGTGGCCAAAGTATTGGAGTTTCAGCTTTAGCATCAGTCCTTCTAATGAACACCCAGGGGTGAGCTCCTTTAGAATGGACTGGTTGGATCTCCTTGCAGTTCAAGGGACTCTCAAGGATCTTCTCTAACACCACAGTTCAAATGCGTCAATTTTTCGGCACTCGGCTTTCTTCACAGTCCAACTCTCACATCCATACATGACCACTGGAAAAACCATAGCCTTGACTCGACAGACCTTTGTTGGCTAAGCAATGTCTCTGCTTTTGAATATGCTATCTAGGTTGGTCATAACTTTTCTTCCAAGGAGTAAGCATCTTTTAATTTCATGGCTGCAGTCACCATCTGTAGTGTTTTTGGAGCCCCCCAAAAATAAAGTCTGATACTGTTTCCACTGTTTCCCTATCTATTTCCCATGAAGTGATGGGACCAGATGCCATGATCTTCATTTTCTGAATTTTGAGCTTTAAGTCAACTGTTTCACTCTCCTCTTTCACTTTCATCAAGAGGCTTTTTAGTTCTTCTTCACTTTCTGGCATAAGGGTGGTGTGATCTGCATATCTGAGGTTGTTGATATTTCTCCCAGCCATCTTGATTCCAGCTTGTGCTTCTTCCAGCCCAGCGTTTCTCATGATGTACTCTGCATATAAGTTAAATAAGCAGGATGGTAATATACAGCCTTGATGTACTCTTTTCCCTATTTGGAACCAGTCTGTTGTTCCATGTTCAGTTCTATCTCTTGCTTCCTGACCGGCATATAGGTTTCTCAAGAGGCAGGTCAGGTAGTTTGGTATTCCCGTCTCTTTCAGAATTTTCCACAGTTTATTTGCTGACTATATACCTTTATAATAGATATATATATACAAATATACAACTATGTGTACTTTAATTAAGCAGTCTCTTCTTTTTTCTGTTATCTACTGCTATGTCACTTGGTGCTGTTGCTTCTGTTACAATGATGGTATGTGTTCTTATTTTCTTGAAATAAGAAAAGTGATCATATCTTCTTCTTCACTGTCTGAGAGCACTGTATGGCTTGTCTTGGGTTCCAATATTAGAGACTTCTACTCCTGTGTCCATTTTTATGCTATCAAGAAGGATAGCTTCATCACTGCCACCTTCATCCTCATCTTCCTTCTCAGAGTCTTCAAGATCACCTCATGAGTCTTCTATACCCTATCCAATTTGTTGTTACAGAGTCGTAACAACATTCTTGAGGGGAATGTTGATATTGAACGTGCCTGAATATGTGTGAGAGCAGGGGTTATATGGAAAATCTCTGTACCTTCTGCTTATTTTGCTGTGAATGTAAAATTTCCCTTATACAGTTATCTTAAAAACAATTCACATAATTTACAATATAAACAGGATGAATGAGAAAACTGCATCATCATAATAATGGATACATATATAAGCATTCTTAATAAAACAGAACCAGTACAAGGTAAAATATTTTCCACACACTTGAAATATTAGATATCTTCCTCAATCTTATTAGGCTCCTTTACAAGAAGTGTACAATCAGTAAAATACTTAATGGTTAAATTCTGAGTTTCATAAATCTTCAGTCTTAAAAATGGCAAAGATTACTGCTTTTATGACTTTTATTTAACTTACACTGGAAATACCAGCCATTGGTTTAGGAGGCAGATGAAACAAGTTTAAGAAATTAAAAGCATGCTTTCTGAAAAAGAAAAGTAAAATTTCCC
>SJYT01035365.1:131511-146350 GCA_006410635.1 Cephalophus harveyi
TGTAATTTGTAATTTTGTTTATAATACATATTTATTAAATAAAATATATGCAAATTTTAAAATAAACATATATTGTAGCATAAAGTTTCTGCTCTCATTTGCTAACAAATTAAATGACCATTCCATTCTTTCTGAAACCTACTAATTTAAAAATATGTGTAAACAACTACTGGCATTCTCAAATTCAATTTCTGAAATACATATTGTAAATTATTTAATAAATTAAATCTCTGTTCTATATATCTTTCTATTATAAAGCAGAAAACACCAATAGAAATATACACTAAAACAAATGAACTAACATGTTGCATATTAGAATTTCAATTCAGGTCAAAATTAAATTCCTAATTCAATTAAGCAACACTGCACAGACAAAGATGTAACAAATTTTAAAGAGGCCAAGTAATTTGCATTTTTATGTACATGTTCTATAACATCATTCTACAGAGTAAAATTAAATGAAATATGGACACAGTCATTTAACCATTAATCTTGTTAATTAAAAATGTGATATTTTAAATAATTTTCTAAATATGTTTATAGGTTAGGAACCCCTCAAGGTAGTATGAGAGTCAACTGAAGGCATACAAATTATCTGCTTTTTCTTCGTTTTACATAATTATTTTGTTATGATTTCATTTAGTGTTCAATATTGAGATTTTATTATAGTAAAAACAATTTATTCTCAGTGAAATTCAAACTTTGTTTTAGAAATCAATAAATGCTAAACAAATGCAGTATCTTAAACCACCCACCTCCTTGGAAGTGGAGCAGGGTCAGAATCCAGAATGTATAAGACTTCACCTTTTCTAGTTTTGTATTTCAGTTTTCTATCTCTATTGCTATAAGCGTCTGTCTCCAATGTGGGAGACCCGGGTTTGATACCTGGGTCAGGAAGATCCCCTGGAGAAGGAAATGGCAGTCCACTCCAGTATTCTTGCCTGGAGAATCCCACGGACGGAGAAGCCTAGTAGGTTACAGTACACGGGATCGCAAAGAGTCGGACACGACTGAGCGACTTCACCTATTGCTATGGCTGTGTGCCCTTTTGAGAGCACCGATATAGCTAGTGACACAAGCTAACTCATCATTATAGGTGAGTCAGCATGTCCAGTTTTTTTGCTCTTTCTTTTGTGGTGTCTGATCTCTAGTTAGGTATAAGGTGCCATAAAAAAGATTTTCACACTTAATGTCACCTCCAGTAGGATAATCCATTTATCTCTTCCCTAGGCTGTCTTTTCCTCAGTCTTCCAGACCTCAGATCAGCCTAGCATTTACCACTGACCATGACTCAGTATATATATATTCGATTTAGGTCATTTCCCTCTTAGAAAGTATATGACCAGGTTAATGTCTAAGGCTCTGATAACAGAGAGGATTTCCTTTCATAATAACCTTTCATGACAGTCCCTAAGTGGAGTTGTATTTCAGGAACAGTTTATTCTCACCTTTCCAACCTACATTCCCAGGCCACACATAAATAAATTAATCCTGGGATATTTTCTCTTCTGTCAGTAATTCAAAATAAACCATTCAAGAGACCAAGCATGTGAGCTAGGCTTGAAGCATGAGTGCAATATTGGTAAGTTACACAGGGTTTCATGCCACCTGCTTATGCATTTTACTTGTGTGAGACAGTGACTAAGATGTGCATGATTTATTTGCAGATTGATGGTAAGAGAACCATGTGCATGACTGGGGAGTAATGTTAAGAATGTGAAGAAGAAAAAAAGTGGGCAAGAATATCGTTCCAAATAAAGTCTATCCATGGCTAAGTAAATTGAGTGTGATGCATTAATTTTGTGGTGAACAGATTTCTAGTTGAGGAAGATTTTATGGAGATGTCACATCTGTGAGCTCCTAGCTGCAACAGCAATGATACTGACTGGGGAATGGGTATATAGACTTGACTAAAGGGACCACTGTGCACACTGTGGTTTTATCTATAAAATGTAAATTTCCACCTCGTACGGTGAGGTCATACACTCAGGTACCTGCTTGACATATCTTTATAAATCTATCAGTGGTACTTCAAACCTATTGTTTCCAATAATAGACTCTTAAATCTGTCTTGATACATGATTTTCTGTTGTTGGTAAAAGGGATCTATAACTATTCAGTTGATCAAAATAGAAATTTTGAAGCCATCTTTTATATCTTCTTTTATAAATATCTGTATCCAATCTGATTTTGTAACAGATGCTGTTACTTCCCTGTCCATATTTCCAGAGTTTTTATTATTCTAATTTATGCTTTTGGCTTTTGCAAGTGCCTATGACCTGTTCCCCAGAGGGGAAGAGTAACACTTTCTCTGGTACACTCAAACCACATGTTTGGCAGGCTAGCAGTACTAGAAAGTGAATTATTTAGAAGCAACTTTCGGATAATGATGGGTAGGATTTAGAAGATTAATTCTCCAGTATCATTTATCATTTCATAAGATACTGATGCAGAATTCTCTACACTGTCTGTAGGGAATCCAGCAGCAATGGACTCCAGGTGACCACAGCAGAGTATATATATATTTTTAATAAGACATCTGAAATGGTTTCCATTCTTCTCTAATTTCATCCTGTACCTCAGTGTTTCTCTGAGTCACATCAAAGGAAGTTCTTGCACTTAAGTGTTTGTTTAAGAGTCTACTTCAGATAAAACTTAACTAGTAAATGCACAAGTCTTGCCAATGTTATTCCCTTAGCATTTGTTTGTTGTTGTTGTTGTTGTTTGTAATCTGTACTGTCTTTTATTTACATGGCCATACCATAAATACAGTGTGCTATCATTTCTCAGCTTTGACCAACATTGCAAAAACTTCCAAACTTCTTTTAAGAATCAGTTTTGCATCTCTTTAACCCATTCTCCATACAAGAAACCCTTATACTTCCAAAAAGCCAACTTGATAGTATATCAAAACTACTTAACGTATCATACTGCTTTATGATTAAAAGTCAACATGTTTTACATATGTACAGTTTATGGGATATTACCAGTCAGAATCCATTCTCAAACACTTCCTAGCACTTTCCTGAACTGCAGGGAATCTAAACATTACATTTCCTAGGCTAATTAACGTTGTGGACTTAATATAGGAATTGCATTCAGTCACTGAGGCAATCTTCTATGAAACAGAGAGGGAATTTTAAGGTAAAATATTTTAACACAGAATGATGCTGTGGTGTTGACAAGTTTTGAGAGACTTTAGTGTTTGTGATTACCAATGTGGCATTTCATGTCTAGATATTGTGTTTCACTGAGGCAACAGTACTAGTGTCAGAGGCAGTATAACCTTCTGGACTTTGGAATACTGCTATGAAGATGAGCTGCATTGTCATGTGGCAACATGTCTGACTCATATTTCTCCAGAAATTCCAAGAAATTTTAAAGCTCCTAATATCCTGTATTAACTCCCTTCATGCTTGAAATATATAGAATGATTTCAGTTCCAAGTGCTAAAACTTGATGATAAAATAACCTGCCAGTGAATTGATTTGCATCTACTTCCCCAGCTATAGCATCCACATATCTCTTTATTTTCTGCATTTCAGTCATCCTAGTTTCTTCATTATTATATTTTTGTATTAGAGTGTTGTGCCCCCTTCAACTGAAGTGTTATTTCTTGCTTGGAAATGTACATCTTTCCAATATCTTTTCAAAAATGCCTCTTCTTTACTATCAGAGCTGAAAAATCACTTATTTAGGAAAGCCTCCCTAAGGCCTTACCTAATTAAATTATTTACCAAATGATCTCTTAAATCCAAATTTGCATAAAGATTTGCATTTGAAATTGTTCATGTGTGATCATTTGAATATTATATAACTCATCAAAAAGGGAGTGTTTCACAAGCCAAGACTGACTTTGCTTACACCCTAGACTGACTTTGTTTACACATTCTAAACACTGACTTTGTTTACACATTCTAAACCCTAGACCATTGCCTGACCAGTGATAGAAACTCAGTAATTTTTGGTACATATTATTTGAGGTGTTTAGAAAAGTGAGGAGGCTTAATGAAGAGCTACTTCTACTGAGGAAGTTAAGGATGAGATCCAAACTTCAAATTGGCATTTTAAATCTGTATAAGAAGAACACCTGTGCCATTATGACAGGAAACAAAATGGGAAGAACAATGTCAATATTTATAGATGGTGTATAAGAAATTAAGAGATACATATTTTCTCCCTGACAAAAGATACTAAGGAATCTGTTTATAGTGACTGGAGTTGTAATTGGGAGTTGATTCAAATAGAGAGGAACATATTGGAAATTCTATTTTGCTAATGGGAAAGGATATTGACTAAGTAAATGAAAGACCTGGAAACAGTTCTAAAGACACATTTCAGAATCAAGACAAAGTATTTTAAAATCATCAGTCTGGACAGTTGAATTAATAAATAACTGATCATTTCAGTGAATAGAAACAATTTACTTGGTTCAGAATCTAAGTGTCATAGTATGCTGTACTAGAATAATAAGACAACAGTGAGGGCAGTGTTGAGAGTATTGAGAAAAATATGAGTGCTGGTGTAGAAAGAGAAGAGAATGGGTAGAACTCTTTTATATGGTATAAATTAAAGAATTTAAAAAATGCTAGCACTTATGAGGTCATAAAACATGTACATTGGAAATAACAAAGTTTTGGAGATATGTGAATATATTATTAGAGTATGAAAATTTTGAATTAAAATTCCAGAGTTTCTGAAACAGTAGGAAAGATACTCTCTCTAATAAGTGGTGTTTGGAAAACTGGACAATGATATACATGCAAAATAGTGAAACTGGCCCAATGTATTGCACCATACACAAAAACAGCAAAATGGATTGAAGACTTGCACCTAAGACCTAAAACCATAAAACTCCTAATAGATAACATAAACATTAAGCTCTTTGACACTGGTCTTGGCTATGTGTATATATATATATATATATATATACACACACACACACACATACATATACATTTATATATGTGCAAATATACATATTTAAGTTGACACCAAAGGTTAAGGAAACAAAAATAAAGTAAGTGGTACTACATTAAACTTAAAAGCTTCTGCACAGGAAAGAAAACTGTCAACAAAATGAGAAGGTAACCTACCTAAAAGAAGATAATATTTGCCAATTATATATCAGATGTATCTGATAAGGGATTAATATCCAAAATATATAAAGAATTCATACAACTCAATAGTGAAGAACAACAAACAATCTGACTTAAAAATGGGAGAGAATCTGGCAGAATTCAGCTGTGAAGCCGTCTGGACCTGGGCTTTTGTTTGCTGGAAGATTTCTGATTACAGAATGATCTTTTTAATGTGTTGTTGGATTCTGATTGCTAGAATTTTGTTAAGGATTTTTGCATCTATGTTCATCAGTGATATTGGCCTGTAGTTTTCTTTTTTTGTGGCATCTTTGTCAGGTTTTGGTATTAGGGTGATGGTGGCCTCATAGAATGAGTTTGGAAGTTTACCTTCCTCTGCAATTTTCTGGAAGAGTTTGAGTAGGATAGGTGTTAGCACTTCTCTAAATTTTTGGTAGAATTCAGCTGTGGAGCCATCTGGTCCTGGGCTTTTGTTTGCTGGAAGATTTCTGATTACAGTTTCAATTTCCATGCTTGTGATGGGTCTGTTAAGATTTTCTATTTCTTCCTGGTTCAGTTTTGGAAAGTTGTACTTTTCTAAGAATTTGTCCATTTCCTCCAAGTTGTCCATTTTATTGGCATATAATTGCTGATAGTAGTCTCTTATGATCCTTTGTATTTCTGTGTTGTCTGTTGTGATCTCTCCATTTTCATTTCTAATTTTATTGATTTGATTTTTCTCCCTTTGTTTCTTGATGAGTCTGGCTAATGGTTTGTCAATTTTATTCATCTTCCCAAAGAACCAGCTTTTGGCTTTATTGAGTTTTGCTACTGTCTCTTTTGTTTGTTTTGCCTTTATTTCTGCCCTAATTTTAAAGATTTCTTTCCTTCTACTAACCCTGGTGTTCTTCATTTCTTCCTTTTCTAGTTGCTTTAGGTGTAGAGTTAGTTTATTTGTGTGACTTTTTTCTTGTTTCTTGAGGTATGCCTGTATTGCTATGAACCTTCCCCTTAGCACTACTTTTACAGTGTCCCACAGGTTTTGGGTTGTTGTGTTTTCATTTTCTTTCATTTCTATGCATATTTTGATTTCTTCTGTTGTTTGTTGTTCATTCAGCAGCGTGTTGTTCAGATTCCATATATTGGAAATTTTATTAGTTTTTCTCCTGTAATTGAGATCTAATCTTGCTGCATTGTGATTGAAAAAGATGCTTGGTATGATTTCAATTTTTTTGAATTTACCAAGGCTAGATTTATAGCCCAGGATGTGATCTATCCTGGAGAAGGTTCCGTGTGCGCTTGAGAAAAAGGCGAAGTTCATTGTTTTGGGGCGAAATGTCCTATACATAGCAATTAGGTCCCAACTGGCTTATTGTATCATTTAAAGTTTGTGTTTCCTTGTTAATTTTCTATTTAGTTGATCTATCCATAGGTGTGAGTGGGGTATTAAAGTCTCCCACTATTATTGTGTTATTGTTAATTTCCCCTTTCATACTTGCTAGCATTTGTCTTACATATTGTGGTGTTCCTATGTTGGTTGCATATATGTTTATAATTATTGTATCTTCTTCTTGGATTGATCCTTTGATCGTTATGTAGTTTCCTTCTTTGTCTCTCTTCACAGCCTTTGGTTTAAAGTCTATTTTATCTGATATGAGTATGCTACTCCTGCTTTCTTTTGGTCTCTATTAGTGTGGAATATCTTTTTCCAGCCCTTCACTTTCAGTCTGTATGTGTCCCTTGTTTTGAAGTGGGTCTCTTGTAGACAACATATATAGGGGTCTTGATTTTGTATGCATTCAGCCAGTCTTTGTCTTTTGGTTGGGGCATTCAACCCATTTACATTTAAGGTAATTATTGATAAGTATGATCCCATTTGCCATTTTACTTTGTTTACTTTGAGTTTATATACCCTTTCTGTGTTTCCTATCTAGAGAAGATCCTTTAGCATTTGTTGGATAGCTGGTTTGGTGGTGCTGAATTCTCTCAACTTTTGCTTGTCTCTAAAACTTTCGATTTCTCCTTCATATTTGAATGAGATCCTTGCTGGGTACAGTAATCTGGGCTGTAGGTTTTTCTCTTTCATCACTTTAAGTATGTCCTGCCATTCCCTCCTGGCCAGAAGAGTTTCTCTAGAAAGATCAGCTGTTATCCTTATGGGAATCCCCTTGTGTGTTATTTGTTGTTTTTCCCTTGCTGCTTTTAATATTTATTCTTTGTGTTTGATCTTTGTTTATTTGATTAATATGTGTCTTGGGGTGTTTTGCCTTGGGTTTATCCTGTTTGGGACTCTGGGTTTCTTGGACTTGGGTGACTATTTCCTGCCTCATTTTAGGGAAGTTTTCAACTATTATCTCCTCAAGTATTTTCTCATGGTCTTTCTTTTTGTCTTCTTCTTCTGGACTCCCATGATTCGAATGTTGTGCCGTTTAACATTGTCCCAGAGGTTTCTGAGGTTGTCCTCATTACTTTTAATTCTTTTTTCATTTTTCCTCTCTGCTTCATTTATTTCTACTATTCTCTCTTCTACCTCAGTTATTCTATCTTCTGCCTCCATTGTTCTACTGTTGGTTCCCTCCAGAGTGTTTTTGATCTCTTTTATTGCATTATTCATTGTATATTGACTCTTTTTTATTTCTTCTAGATCCTTATTAAACATTTCTTGTATCTCCTCAGTCCTTGTCTCCAGGCTATTTATCTGTAACTCCATTTTGTTTTCAAGATTTTGGATCACTTTCACTATCATTATTCTGAATTTTTTTTTTTTAAGGTAGATTTCCTATCTCTTCCTCTTTTGTTTGGTTTGGTAGGCATTTATCCTGTTCCTTTACCTGCTGAATATTTCTCTGCCTTTTCATCTTGTTTAGATTGCTGTGTTTGGAGTGGTCTTTCTGTATTCTGGCAGTCTGTGGTTCCTCTTTATTGTGGAGGTTCCTCACTGTGGCTGGGGTTGGAAGGGTGGCTTGTCAAGATTTCCTTGTTAGGGAAGCTTGTGTCAGTGTTCTGGTGGGTGGAGCTGAATTTCTTCTCTCTGGAGTGCAATGATGTGTCCACTAGTGAGTTTTGAGGTGTCGGTAGGTTTAGTGTGACTTTGGACAGCCTGTATATTGAAGCTCAGGGATATGTTCCTGTGTTGCTGGAGAATTTTCATGATATATCTTGCTCTGGAACTTGTTGGCTTTTGGGTGGTGCTTGGTTTCTGTGTAGATATGGAGGTTTTTGGATGAGCTCTTATCGATTAATGTTCCCTGGAGTCAGGAGCCCTCTGGTGTTCTAAGGTTTTGAATTTAAGCCTCCTGACTCTGGATTTCAGTCTTATTCTTACAGTAGCCTCAAGACTTCTCCATGTATACAGCACCAATGATAAAATATTAATGTTAATGATGAGAAGTTTCTCCACAGTGAGGGACACCTATAGAGGTTCACAGAGTTACATTGAGAAGAGAAGAGGGAGGACGGAGATAGAAGTGACCAGGAGGAGATGAACATCAGGGAGTTCATGGTTCACGTATTGCTGAAGCCTGGCTTGGAGGATTTTGAGCATTACTTTACTAGCATGTGAGATGAGTACAATTGTGCGGTAATTGGAGCATTCTTTTGCATTGCCTTTCTTTGGAATTGGAATGAAAACTGACCTTTTCCAGTCCTGTGGCCACTGCTGAGTTTTCCAAATTTGCTGGCAGATTGAGTGCAGCACTTTCACAGCATCATCTTTCAGGATTTGAAACAGCTCAACTGGAATTCCATCACCTCCACTAGCTTTGTTCGTAGTGATGCTTTCTAAAGCCCACTTGACTTCACATTCCAAGATGTCTGGCTCTAGATTAGTGATCACATCATCATGATTATCTGGGTCTTGCTGCGATTCATGGGGCCGCAAAGAGTCGGACACGACTGAGCGACTGAACTGAACTGAACTGAGGAGGAGATGAGGGGGAATCAAAAGGGGAGAGAGCAAGCTAGCCAGTAATCACTTCCCTATGTGCTCTCCACAGTCTGGACCCCTCACAGATGTTCACAGATTTACACAGAGAAGAGAAGAAGGAGGAAGGAGACAGAGGTGACCAGGAGGAGAAAAGGGGGAATCAAAAGAAGAGAGAAAGATTTAGCCAGCTATCAGTTCCCTAAGTGTTCTGCACAGCCCAGAACACACAAAGAGAATCAAAGAGTTGGGTAGAGAAGAGAAGGGGGAGGGAGGAGATAGAGGCGACCTGGTGGAGAAAAAGGAGAGTCCAAAGGGAAAGAGAGCAGTCAAGCCAGTAATCTTGCTCTGAAGTAAAAATGGGTACTGAAGATTGGGTTCTTAAAGGTACAAAATTGATAACAAATACCAAAAAGCAAAGATTAAAAATCTAGGGTAGCGGTTAGATTCTCAAAAATACAATATTAAAAAAAACAAAACCAAGTCACAAACTTTATAAAATATATATATATGAAGTTTGCTTTAAAACATGGGCTTTTTTGGGGAAGATAATAGTAGATTATAAAAATCAAAATGAAAGGGGGTAATAGAAGACTTAAAAAAATTTAAAAATTATAAAAGTGATAATGCTGCTGCTAAGTCGCTTCAGTCGTGTCCGACTCTGTGCGACCCCATAGACAGGAGCCCAACAGGCTCCCCTGTCCCTGGGATTCTCCAGGCAAGAACACTGGAGTGGGTTGCCATTTCCTTCTCCATTGTGTGAAAGCGAAAAGTGAAAGTGAAGTCGCTCAGTCGCATCCGACTTCTAGCGACCCCATGGACTGCAGCCTACCAGGCTCCTCCATCCATGGGATTTTCTAGGCAAGAGTACTGGAGTGGCTTGCTATTGCCTTCTCCGAAAAGTGATAATAGTAAAATATATCTAGGAATTTCTCTGGAGCTGTTGTGGACAGTGTGGGGTTAGTTCAGTTTCAGATAGTTCCTTGAACCAGCTGAAACATCTCAAGATTTTTAGGCCCCTTCCGATGTAGTTGGTGCTAACTGCAGGTTTTAATTTGTTGCACCTGTCACTCCCAAAGTGGTTCCCTCTATTTATTTTAGCTTCTTCTGTTTACTGGTCTCTTCACTGTTTAATTTCTGCCCTGACACAAGGGGTGGGGGCAAAGGTGGTCACTTATTTAGGCTCACTTGTTTAGTTGTGCTGTGGGGATGGAGGAACACTGCAAACAAATATCACTGGCATATGTGGGGAGTGCTCACAGTGTTTCAGCTGCACTGGGTTTGCCCCCACTCACGGTGTGTGAGCTTTCCTGGTCTACACTGCTCAGACTCCAGGTTGCTCTGCTGGGAACTCTCTGAGCTGGGCCCTGGGTTGCACTCACTTCCCAGGCTAAGCCGCTCAGGTTCAGGTTCTCGAGTACTGCCCAAAGGTGTAGACTTGGTTGGGCCTGCGTTTTGTGCCCTTCCCAGGTCCGAGCAGCTCAGGTGACCAGGTGCTTGGCATGCGCAGTTGTCCCCAGGTGGGCGGTGTGTCTTATCGCATCCCCCGTCCCAGCTGCTCAGTTTTCTGGGTGTACAATGGGCGTGCCTTCTCAGGTGTGCCATGTGTCTCTTCTGGGGAGCTGATCTCTGGCTGTGACCCTCCTGGCGGATGTCAACTGTCCAGAATGCCAAGAACTCTTGGTTAGCAATGGAGCCTGTTGGCAGTGTGGTAGAGGATGCCTCTTTGGGGCCGCAATCGCCCATTTCCAGCTCTGGCTGCCCCCTGCCTGCTTGTATCCAGCGGGGGATGGACCAGCCTGCAGCCTGCTAGCTCTCCTCTGGTATTCACTCTGTTCTTTGTTCTGTGAGCGGGCCTGGCAGTGCCTCAGTTTAGGGTTTTTTGCAGGACAGTTCTCTCTCTCTCTCTCTTTTTTTTTTTGTCTCTCTCTCTGGCTATCCCAGAGTTTGGATTGCTATCTTATGTTAGTTCCCTCAGATTGCCCTCAGGGCACTCCGGCCAGGTGTGCCCTAAGCAATGCAGCCCGCGCCTCCCTGTTCAGCCCTCGTTTGCTGGTGGTGGCTGTGAGCGCTGGGAGTTGCCATTAGGTATGTAATCTATGGGGTTTAATTATTTACTTATTTATTTTTCCTCCCGGTTATGCCTCTGAGATTCTGAGATTCTCCACAGACCCGCTGGTGAGAGTGTTTCCTGGTGTTTGGAAACTTCTCTTTTAAGACTCCCTTCCAGGGACAGATCTCCGTCCCTACCTCTTTTGTCTCTCTTTTTATCTTTTGTCCTACCTCCTTTCAAAGACAGTGGGCTGCCTTTCTGGGTGCCTGATGTCCTCTGCCAGCATTCAGAAGTTGTTTTGTGGAATTTGCTCAGTGTTCAAATGTTCTTTCCATGAATTTGTGGGGGAGAAAGTGGTCTCCCTGTCCTAGTCCTCCGCCATCTTAGAACCACCCCCTGCTCATTGTCTCTTGATCGGTTTTTCTCCTCTGGTTACTTCCTTAATTTCCTTTATTCTTGACCTGTCTTGGCTGCATCTGATGCTGTTTACTATCTCCTTGAACTATTCTCCTTCCTCATTTTCTTTGTCCATGTAACATTATGGTTTTCTACTTCTCTGTCTCCTTTGCCAGTTTTTCCTCGGTTGTCCTAAATGAAAGAACTTCCTAGACCAATCCTCTTCCTAGTCTTCCTGTCTTTCCCCATCTGTCTTGGAATTGTATCTACTCTTTGGTCACAGTCATCACTTCAGAGCAAATGAATCACACATATCTACACATAAAGCAAAATCTCATGGACTTCAGCCTCATGGTTTCTGCTGCTTATGAAATATTCCCATGAAGATTCTCTTAAAGCAACATAACTTCCACTAGCCAAACTGATCTTGCCCCCTGCTGAAAATTATCTCCTCACCCAAGCTCTTCTCTTCCTAACACCATTCAGAAACTGGTTCCTGTTTTGACCGCCTGTGTGTGTCACTGGAATAATTTACTCTTTAAAACTTGGTGTTGTTTTCCCACTCCCTGGAACCTCACTTCCCACGCCATCCACACAAATTTAATTTGCTGATTGTATGGTATTCTTGCTACTTAATGTCTTGACTGTGCTACTGTAACACCCTCTTCTCTTCTTTAATATTCTCTCTGATTGTCTTCATACAATATGAGTTGGATCAGCTTAATCTACTAACAAGCCTTCATGCATGCATGCTTGGTTGCATCTGACTCTTTGCAACCCCATGGATTGTAGACTGCTAGATTCCTCTGTCCATGGTATTTCCCAGGCAAGAATACTGGCTGGAGTGGGTTGCCATTTCCTTCTCCAGGGAATCTTCCAGACCCCAGAGATTGAACCTGCATCTCTTCCATTTCCTGCATTGCAGGTGGATTCTTTACCACTGAGCCGCCAGGGATGCCCTTCAGTAACAGGCTATTATCTACCAGTGTGTCAAATCTCTTTGGTCTAGGGTAGGCATTCCATTCTGGAGAAGGCAATGTCACCCCACTCCAGTACTCTTGCCTGGAAAATCCCATGGATGGAGGAGCCTGGTAGGCTGCAGTTCATAGGGTCACTAAGAGTCGGACACAACTGAGCAACTTCACTTTCACTGTTCACTTTCATGCATTGGAGAAGGAAATGGCAACCCACTCCAGTGTTCTTGCCTGGAGAATCCCAGGGCCGGGGGAGCCTGGTGTCTATCGGGTCGCACAGAGTTGGACACGACTGAAGCGACTTAGCAGCAGCAGGCATTCCATTCTACGGTCTCAAATTCCTATGTTTTCTGAAACAACCTTGTAAGAGAAATGAGCCTAATTGCTATTCCCTGAATATTCCTCTGCTCTCCTATCTTTGCCTCTATGTGTATTTAGTTGGGTTGCTTTTTCTTCCTGATATTCCTCCTTGTTTTACCCATCATTTCCCCTGATGAAATCTTTCCACCTTCTAAGATCCAATTAAAATGTAACCTCCTTTATGAAAGCTTCCTGAACAACTAGCCAAGAATATCTTTAGAGTGAGAGACAGTCTTTATGTCACTAGAGTCTAGCATACTTCCTGACTCATTGAGCTTTTGAACAACTGTTGACTTAACCATCATTAGTGACTGTATTCTCTGTCTCCTCTGGATCACCAGAATACCCTATGATCTTTAGAGTGAGAGACAGTCTTTATGTCACTAGAGTCTAGCATACTTCCTGACTCATTGAGCTTTTGAACAACTGTTGACTTAACCATCATTAGTGACTGTATTCTCTGTCTCCTCTGGATCACCAGAATACCCTATGCTTCCTTAAGGTTCTTGTCATATTATATCTTTTACTTCATTTGTATACATAGCTTCGAGCCCATGCAAGAAAAATTCTGGAAAAAAAAAAAAAGGTGATTCATCAGTATATGTTAAATGAATGAACTCCAGGAAGCATAGGGAGTATGCTGGGTTATTAATCAGAAAGTTTGCTCAGATGGTTAAAACTGGTGCTAAGGAGAAAAGGGAACACTCCTACACTGTTGGTGAGAATGTAATTTGGTGCAGCTGCTATGGAAACCAGCATAGAGATTTCTCAAAAAACTGAAAATAGAACTACCATATGATATAGCAATTCCACTCCTGGATATATATCTGAAAGAAACAAAAGCACTAATTCAAAAAGATGCATGCACGCCAATGTTCAGAGTAGCATTATTTACAATTGCCAAAATATGTAAGCAACAGGGAAATGGGTAAAGAAGATGTGGTAAACACACACACACACACACACATCATGGAATACTATTCAGCCATAAAAAAGCATGAAATTCTGCCATTTACAGCAACATGGATGGACTTGGAGGGCATTATGCTAAGTGAAATAGGTTGTAAAAGACATATACTGTATGATATCACTTATACATGGTATCTAAAAAATACAACAAACTAGCGAATATAACAAAAAAGAAGCAGACTCCCAGATATAGAGAACAAACTAGTGGTTACCAGTGGGGAGAGGGAAGGGAGAGGGAAAATAAAGGGCTAGAGTGGGAAAAAGGGTTACTATGGGATTATATGAAATTACGTGTGTTAAACTTACGAAAACTGTAAGGCATTATAGAATTTAAAGAATCTTCCACTTTATTAAAAAAAAAACTAAGCAGTGAAGCAGTGCCTGTATAAAGTAAGAATCAAATACTTGTTAAATGTATGAATCTAAGAATAAAATTTAGAATATCTCAAAAAGTGAATGGGACTATAATCCTCCATGAGTATTGAGCAGTAAGAATAATGCATTCTTTTTTTAAGAACTAGAAGAAACGGTTAATCATGGTTTCAGGGTAGGAAGCAGAGGTATTTTCCATTTCAATTTTATACTTTTAAGCCTTGTTTGAAATTTTTATCAGGTACTATATTCATTTTATTTGAATAAAATAAATATGTTTTTTTCTATAGTTTTATTGGAGAAATATCAATAACCTCAGATATGTAGATGACTCCACCCTTACGGCAGAAAGTGAAGAGGAGCTAAAAAGCCTCTTGATGAAAGTGAAAGAGGAGACCGAAAAGGTTGGCTTAAAGCTCAACATTCAGAAAACGAAGATCATGGCATGTGGTCCCAACACTTCATGGGAAATAGATGGGGAAACAGTGGAAACAGTGTCAGAATTTATTTTTTTGGGCTCCAAAATCACTGCAGATGGTGACTGCAGACATGAAATTAGAAGACGCTTACTCCTTGGAAGAAAAGTTATGTCCAACCTAGATAGCATTTTCAAAAACAGAGACATTACTTTGCTGACTAAGGTCCGTCTAGTCAAGGCTATGGTTTTTCCTGTGGTCGTGTATGGATGTGAGAGTTGGACTGTGAAGAAGGCTGA
>SJYT01035365.1:146371-174372 GCA_006410635.1 Cephalophus harveyi
GCTTACTCCTTGGAAGAAAAGTTATGTCCAACCTAGATAGTATATTCAAAAGCAGAGACATTACTTTGCTGACTAAGGTCCGTCTAGTCAAGGCTATGGTTTTTCCTGTGGTCATGTATGGATGTGAGAGTTGGACTGTGAAGAAGGCTGAACGCCGAAGAATTGATGCTTTTGAACTGTGGTGTTGGAGAAGACTTTTGAGAGTCCCTTGGACTGCAAGGAGATCCAACCAGTCCATTCTGAAGGAGATCAGTCCTGGGATTTCTTTGGAAGGAATGATGCTAAAGCTGAAACTCCAGTACTTTGGCCACCTCATGCTAAGAGTTGACTCATTGGAAAAGGCTCTGATGCTGGGAGGGATTGGGGGCAGGAGGAGAAGGGGATGACCGAGGATGAGATGGCTGGATGGCATCACGGACTCAATGGACGCGAGTCTGAGTGAACTCCGAGAGATGGTAATGAACAGGGAGGCCTGGTGTGCTGCGATTCATGGGGTCTCAAAGAGTCGGACACAACTAAGCGACTGAACTGAACTGAATTGAAGCAGGGTGACAATATACAGCCTTGAGGTACTCTTTTCCTATTTGGAACCAGTCTGTTGTTCCATGTCCAGTTCTAACTGTTGCTTTCTGACCTCCATATAGGTTTTCTCAAGAGCACAGCCAGAAATAAATAAATAAATTTAAAATGTCAATTGTACTTCTTCTGAGAGATCCTCATCTAGAGGTACAGGCTCAGAGAATACATAGTCCATCTTCTTATTTATGATAGGTGATAGTATTATGAAATGTTTTGCCATTGCAAGGTATGAGTTGCCATCTTTCTAACTTTTTCCAACTCTGTTTTTGCTGCCTAATGCTAAGCTAATGCATGAATCTTAAGGCTTTATTTTACATTAATATTTCATTTTGAGGTAACAATTTCATGTCTAGGTTGGCCTAAGGGCTGCAAGAAAAATTCCAAAATGTCAATGACTTACCACAGTAGCAAGAGGTATAATGGGTCTATTTGTATATAGCTTTCTTCCAAAGTCTGACTCAAAGACTGGTGTTTCTTACCTTTCTCAATATTTCAGAGTCTTTCTGATGGTGAGATCTATAAAAATCCTTCAAAAGCACTTCAGGAGAGAAGGAACTAATTGTTAGACATTTGCCACTCAGACGGCATCAGATGGAAAAGGGATACAATAGCAGCATCAACAGTTTAAACAGGCACACACCCCTTCTCATTAACTTATTCAGTAGATTTGGTTTGAGTACCATAAGTGCCAGCTACCATTCTAAAATCTGAGGATACATCAGTGAACAAAACAAATAAAGACAGCTTCTCTCTTGGAGCTTACATTGAAACAAAAGAAAAGCAGACAATAAACACAGTAAGTAAATTATATATGACGCTAAAAGGAAAGTGAAGTCGCTCAGTCATGTCCGACTCTTTGTGACCACATGGAATGTAGCATAACAGGCTCTTCCATTCACGGGATTTTCCAGGCAAGGGTACTGGAGTGTGTTGTCATTTCCTTCTCCAGAGGATCTTCCCAACCCAGGGATCGAACCCAGGTCTCCCATATTTCAGGCAGACGCTTTACCGTCTGAGCCACAGATTTAAATATCAACAATGACATTAACTGAAACATATATTCAGTTTTCACTGGATGAAAACATGGAAGCAGAGAATATTCTTTCCAGAAAAGTGCCTCTAAAAAGAAGGGAGATATAATTCATGAGGTCAATGACAGGTCTTTAGTTTTCTCTAAAATAAGAGATATTGTTCTTTGTTTATATTCTAAAGGGGAAAAAGTTTGAATATACAATACAGAATAGGTCAATTAGAAGAACCAGTGTCCAGAAGGGGTTAGAATTCTTACTAGAAAGTTGAATTGTCCCTCACCAGGAGTTTAATATGAAAGAAGAATTTTTATAGTAATCACTTTCCAGCTATCTCTCATCTCTCTCTCTTTCACACACACACATACATGCACACACATGCACAGGCACACACAGAATCACTTGGACCTTCTGCCTATAGAGACTATGTTTTTATGTTGCCACATCTGCTAATAACATCTAAAGGACTGTTGAGCTTTCTGAACCCGTTTCTTGTCTAACAATGCAATAGAATAAAACTTTGTAACAAATTCAGCAACCAGCTTTGTGCTCCCTTTGATTTCTGTGGTTTGCAAAAAATCATACTTAATTCAGAGCTTCATTAAGAGTCTCTAGATAGGTACATAGATAGATCAGCAAGCATGTTCTCTTGTATGACATCCCAGGAAAAATATTTTCTGAATTAAATGTGAGGATTTCAGAATATTTTCATTTTCTAAGTGTTTCTCAGAAGTTGAGGAGTCCAGTTCCCTCTTGTCTTTTTGCATGTTACTGTGATTGACTGAAAACTGACAATAAGTGACAATAGGAATTCAAACAATCTATCCAAGTATCTTTTTGAATCTTGGGCATATGGTGTATCTGATTCTATTTAAAAACAATATCTAGCCTACTCTAAGCCTTTGTAGATATTCACACTGCCTCATTTTCTTTTCTTCGCAAATGGCACTTGTCACGTGAAAGGAAAATAGCAAAGGTTATCCTACTCTGCAAATAAGGTAACTCATCTAATTCTAATAACTATGGTCTAATCTTGGCTCTTCCAATAATACTAAAATAATTGAAAACCACACCATGAACAAGTCTAAAAGCACCAACGTGACATAAAACTAATTAATCACTATCAATTTTATATGTGCCCTATCCATTCAACCAGCTCAGCTCCTCTTGACTTTATGGATGATATTCATTCAGTTCACTGTGCACATCCATCCTTTAGAACACAAAGTTCTGTCTCTCTTCCACTTACAGAAGTAGTTTAATGGGATGAACTCTTTCTATCATAATTCTACAGGTCAATCCTATCATCTTGCAGAGTCTAACTCTTCCTCAAAAGAGTATAGGAACCTGCACTGTGAATTTGCATTGCAGCCTTTTCAAAGTGTTTCTGGGCTACATTTCCTTTCTCAAATTGTTCATCTTCTTTCAGGATCACAGTTTAGACCTCTCCATTGGCATTTCTCTTTCTCTCAAAGCACTGCAAAAGTCAATGATATTTTCCCGTTGTATTTGTATTTTGTACAAAAGGTAGTTAATCTATTTGTAATAAAGAATATGCCCCTCATCCTCAGTGCTAATCCTCAGTTCTATTCAATACACAGTCAAGCACATTAATTATCTTTTATTTATATATTGAACTTAAAAACTATAGACTCTCTTTAGTTTTTAAATAGATAAAACCTGCTGTAGGGTCTTAGGAAGGCTTCCCTGGTGGCTCAGATGGTAAAGAATCTGCCTGTAATGAAGGAGATCCTAATTTGACCCCTGGGTCAGAAAGATCCTCTGAGAAGGAAATGGTAACCCACTCCAGTATGCTTGCCTGGAAAATCCCATGGACAGAGGAGCCTGGAGAAGCATCCATGGGATCACAAAGAGTCGGACATGACTGAGTGACTAACACTTTCACTTTTACTTTCAAAAGTAGCATTTCTAGGGGCATTTCCCTTAAAAGGGACTCATTGAAGTCACTGTATATCAGTTTGGCAGGTTTCCACTATAATTTTTCTTGGCATACAAGAGCAAATTTTCTTTTTCTCTCACAGTATTAAATATATATATATAAAGATATATATAATTATATATATTATTATCAATATATATAATTTAAAAGATATATATATTAAGAGTACAAGGTTAAAATATGTGTCCATCTCTATATCATTGTTTTCAAGCATGTGGTGACGATAGAGCTATGTAATTTTAAATACACTAGAGCAATCATTATTTTTCAGTTGTCATGTCCAAAGCTGGTATAAAGATTGTGGCAGACTAGATTAATTTTCAAAAACGTGCACCCTTGGTCAGCTTTATTTTCCAGCCTTCTTGGTACTGTACTTGGCTGTGGGGCTTACTTTGGTCAGTGTTATGTTGGGAGGTGGGGCTTTCCTGGCAGCTCAGCAGTAAAGACTCTGCCTATAATGCAGGAGACCCTGGTTCCATCCCTGGGTCAGGAAGATCCCCTGGAGGAGAACATGGCAACCTACTCGAGTACTCTTACCCGAAGAATCCCATGGACAGAGGAGCCTGGCAGGCTGCAGTTCATAGGGTCTCACAGTCAGATATGACTGAAGCAACTAAACAGCAGCAGCATGTTGGAAGGCATAGTAGGAGCAAAGGCTTGAAGCAAGCGTTCATTGCAGGCTTGCTGTCACAGACAGCATTTACCCTGGACGAACATGCTTGGGATTGCCTGTTAGCTCCCCCAGAAGGATAAGAGTTGAAGCACAGCAGAGGTCCCAGGTAGTCCAGGCCAATCAGCTGCCCATAGATGCTGGAGAATAGTGATTATCGTCTTAATCCACTGAGTGTTTATAGTTTGTTGTGCAGCATTCTTTGGCATACAGCAGTTGCTGACTTAATAGTCACACCATGTCACATTGCACCATGTAACACAACTTATGTTGGTTTCTAGTCTTCATTTATTGAATATTTAATTAAGCTCAACCCAGATACCAAAGAACCATCACAGGAAACTGTGACATGATAGAAAAAAATTGTACATTAAAGGGGAAAAACATAGGAAAACCGGCTAGATGAATCTTACTGTCTTTTCTATCATATAACTTTTGTTTAATACACTATTAAAAATAAATCAATAAATCATACCACTGTGCCTGTGCTCAGAGCCTTCTTTGAGAGACACTGTTGGTATCGTATTTAGGTCCCCACCCACATAGCTCCTTCTTCCAAGTTAATTTCAGTGGATACTTGAGACCTAGCTATGGCCAATAAAGATGTAAAAGTAGAAATATCTAGATGCAGGGAGGAGAAGATACATTTTTAAAATAAAAATACTCAGATGGTATGACCCTTCAACCACTCCCTTCCTGCATAAAATATAAATACCATTGTGATGGACAGAAGTACAGTGGGCATTTTTGCGACTTGAGTTGACATATGAAGAAAAAAACCAAGAAATGTATAGAGAGACTGATTCTGCCATCACTGAACTTCTGAACCAGTGCAAGCAGCACCCTGTTTTCCTGGCTCCCGGTTATATCTGGAAAATAGCCTCATCCTTAAGTCAATCCTCTGTTCCTTGCAGTATTTGTAAGTCTCTCTCTGTTGTGCTTACATAAGTCAAAAGGAAAAGTCAAGATATACTATGACCTGGAGTCCCCATGTTAAGCTTATTAGTGTAGTTATTCTCAGTTACCAAAATCATCGTTATATAGTAATATCACTATCAAATCCCCCAAAACCTTTATTAAAACCTAAAAATAAAGGCATTAATCCTTGAATTAAATTGATTAAATTCTAAGTTTTTACTGTATTCAAAGAAACAAAAAATGCTTTAAGATTAGGATCTATACCCTTGGTGAATGAACAAAAGAAAATTTTCTAAAGTAATTAAAGATGAAATGCTTTTGAAAAGGTTATCCATATATCAAAAGCTCAAAACATCAATATCAAATGGTTAGTAAAATTTAGGCATATGTAAGATACAATTAACTTGTCTTCAGAGTATTACAGGTTCTCCTGTAAGCCTAATTGTGCACTTTTTCCATGGCTTTCTTGTATTCACAGTAGAGATCAGGAAATCGTTAGCTTAGTCATTAATTGGTAAAGATTTCTTTCCACCAGTGAATTTTCATTGAATATTAACACATGATTAACCCCACCTCATATATAAAGAGAAATGATGTGAAACCATGTGAAACCCTGAGAATATTCTATGCCTATTGAAACCTACTAAATAATTCTAGATCATGGATGCAATGCCTTTGTTCAGAAAACTATGTCCTTCCATTTCATGATATAAACATGAGTAATGCAATTACAGGGCTTATAAACCTCACTTCAAGAATAGGCCAGTAAAAACCAACTTGATCCTTTATGTTTTTTCTTGAAGAAACTGAAACAACTCAGAATTTAAGTTACATATATCATGTATATTTGACTGATACCATAAGGTTTTCATCTAAATTCAAAACCTAACTCTGTTTGGATATATTTGAACATTTTTATTCCATTTAGTAATGAGACTTGAATCCTGATAAGCTAGAATATGTGATGTGGCTGGATCATACCAAATAGGTTACTTCTGAAATTAGTTTGAATCAATAATCCAAAAACTCGGGGATGGTGGGGAGAGAGTAAAACTTATTTTGCTTTAGTTCTGCTGTGAAATAAAATCAAAACCATCAAAATGAAAACTCTCTTCATCACAAATATAATTTGCAATCTATACTAGAGATCCAGGGGGAGTAGATAACAGCTAAAATAGACAGATAAGGCCAAATGAAGGAGCTAAAAGCAAAAGGAAGCTAGTGATAAAAGCAGAATATAGGCCAGCAGGCAGCCCCACCAGCACAGGGAAAATGCGCATAAGCACATTCGGGAACCAGCCGCCAATCATGGACGCCTGCTGAACACAAGGCTTCCTTTTCATTAATCTGCTAGAAAAATAGAGGGTTTACTTGTCCTGTGCCAGAGAGATACAAGACAAGTACCTCGTCAAAGAAGTCTTTTTTTTTTGTTTTTCCTTTAAAGAGAATAGCAGGGCCTGATGGTGGAGAGGAAGGAGGCAGAAGAAGCAGCCCTCCTTCTGGCTCGATCTGCCTCCCCGGTGGCAGTTAGGGAACAACTGGGAAAATGAAACAAAAAACTTACTTTATCTGGAATCCCCGAATGATGAAACACAGAGGCAGGGGAAGGAGATGGTGGTATGAATCATAAGAGACTCTCCCAGGCCTTTTTGCATTGCCTGTGGAAAGCTGTGGAGCATGCTAAGTCTGTTCAGCCGTGTCTGACTCTTTCTGACCCTTACAGACGGGCTCTTCTGTCCATGGGATTCTCCAGGCAACAATACTGGAGTGGGTTGCCATTTCCTTCTACAGGGGATCTTCCCAGCCCATGAATCAAACCCACGTCCTACATCTTCTGCATTGGCAGGCAGGTACTTTACCACTAGCACCACCTGGAAAGCTGCCACTTCTGTGTTATTCCTCTTCACCAAATCTAAAGGATGATCCTTCTGAGCTGTTCCTTCTATGGATTCACATTCTTAAGGATATTTGCTCCAAAGATGCCATCCCTCCCTCTTCCCAGTCACGGCTGATGGATATTGAAGTGCTATGTAAAAATCAGAGCATTAAAAGGCCATTCCAGGATTAGTTCTCAGGAGGGACCATTCAGAAGAGAAGGGAAGGGGAACCTGGGTATAGCTCTCCTTTTCTTTCTGCCTTCTTGTATCAATCTAAGCTCTTTGAATGAAGTCGGAAAAAGCCACGGGCTCAAGAAGTACTTAGTAGGCAGACCAGTGTCTCCACATGTATATGTATCTTTGTTATGTTCCTGTTGAAAGGAAAAATTGAGCTTTGAATAGCCAGGAGAGGCTTGCTATGATGCGGTCGCTCAGTATCTTATTCAGTTTCATCTTTCTCTCCATCATTAGCCTCCAGAATTCCAGCAGACCAAACTCTTTGCTTTTCTCTGAAATCCACTCCATCTCTTCTATTTGGGCATTTACTGACCTCTGAGAAAACCTGCCTCTCACCCTCTATCCTGCCACACCACGCTTCTGAGAAGATTCTAGAAAACTCCCTGCACACAAGAAGACTACGGTGCACTCTCCTCTCTGCTTCTTTAGCCTTTTGAGAATGCATTGATTCGAGCAGTTTCACAGGTCGGCTTACTGGTCTTTTTCTCAAAAGACCATAAGCGACTTGTAGACAAAAAGTTTAATCTGTTCATCTTTTTATTCTGAACGAAAAGCACATAATAGGTACTCCAAAACATACATTTTTCAGAGAACTAAGAGTTACTTTTCCCTCTTTTTAGGTTATTGTTGATATCAGCTCTCTTCTCAGCTTAAAAAAAAAAAAAAAATGCTTGTTGATTAAATCCAACTGATAAAACCCATTCTTCACCCCTGATGTTTAACTTGGTAAGTTCTCTACCTATGTTAAGATTGTAGAAATAGCTTTTGATAATAGTTCAGGATAATTTTCCAGATGATATGTTTTTTGGGACAGACTCTGACTTATCAATTTGTCTCATTGTATTTAAATCTTTTTTTTCCTCAGTAAAAGAGCTATGGCCTGGGCTCAGGAATGTAACAAAAATCTCATTCCTACAGAAAAAGTAAGCCTTCAAGTGAAGCCACAGAATAGTGTCCTGTCTTTGAGGTGCTAATAATGTCATTGTCTGTTCTGCAATGTCCAATCCAGAGCAGTGGATCTGACTCCCCAAAGAGGACAATCCAAATCTGTGCTTGCTTTAGTCTAGGGTCCTTCAAATCATCCAGCTCTCTCAGTCTCCTAAACACTGACTCCCAGGGAAAATGATGCAGCCTGGTTACCATCAGATTATCTTTTCTGTGACCAGGAAGTCTGATGGGGTCAGTTTGATTTTCATTCCTCTGTTTCCTTTCTATGGAAAGTAAAGGGAAAAAAGGTTTTAATCATGCCTCCATTTACATTATACAAGAGCCTCATGGGGGTGCAATTTTCTCTCTTTTTCTCTCTTTCATTGAGCATCAGTTTTATTTTTCATCTGGATCAAGAATTAGCCCAGGAGAATAAGTATTTTCATTTGAATCAAATACATTAAATCAAGATGACTAATATTAAGCCAATGCTTGGAGAAACCAGTGTCTGGAAAATCTGGCATTTGGCTCCTCACCATGTTTAATATGAGCAAGTAACAACACACTCCAGTATTCTTGCTTGGAAAATTTCATGGACAGAGGAGCCTGAAGGGCTACAAACCATGGGGTCACAAAGAGTCAGACAGGACTGAGCAAAACTGCCTAAGGAAACAAACCTTCCTTGGCATAGCTGGGACCAGCGCTATTGTTTCATGGAATGAGCATGGATTCGCCACAGGATGCTGCTGCTGCTGCTCCTAAGTTGCGTCAGTCTTGTCCGACTCTGTGCGACCCCATAGACAGCAGCCCACTAGGCTCCTCTGTCCCTGGGATTCTCCAAGCAAGAATACTGGAGTGGGTTGCCATTTCCTTCTCCAATGCATGAAAGTGAAAAGTGAAAGTGAAGTCGCTCAGTCGTGTTCGACTCTCAGGGACCCCATGGACTGCAGCCCACCAGGCTCCTCCGTCCATGGGATTTTCCAGGCAAGAGTACTGGAGTAGGTTGCCATTGCCTTCTCCAATCAAAGGATGAGGTCAGTGAAATAAAGTGGTCATTTCTAGTGACATCTGGCAACAGCCCCCAGAATTCCAGTCTCTAATCAGAAACTAACGAAGATGGCTCTGCAGCCTGGCAGGACCCTAAGTCTCAGTTTTCTCCTTTTCCAGCTCATCCAGCTCAAGAAGTGTCAGGAAAGCAGCAGCATCTCTCCCTAATGGCATGGCTAACAGACATATTTTTCAATTGGAATGTTGCCAGCTGACTGTATTCCTCCTTCTTCCAATCCCAACATAAAAATAATGATACAGATTTTTTTTAATGAAGCATTGACCTAGTAAGTAAATATTGGTCTGATCATGTCAACTGAAATGAGAGTTGAAATGGGGGTTGGGAAGAAGTCTCAATAAATAGCAAGGGTAGTGCCCCTAAATCCCTTATCCAAGCTACTTGGGAGTCTACACCTTAAAAAAAAAAATCCACCTTCTGATTTCCCAAATTCCTTTCCTCCTGCATGTCAGAGCAGAGTTTATGTGGAACAGATGGTTTCCATGTACACACCCTATACTCACTGTCGTGCCAAGCTTATGCTTCCTTCACTTTCTTCATGAAAACAGGCATGCTGAAAATATGTTTGCCGGTGGCACGGAAATGCTGTGCACATTTTAGCCGTCATGTCAAAGCAGGAAAAATCAGAGCCATAACAAGTAAAAACAAAAACCACTGAAAAGTAATCTTTCCTCCACCAGGCAATCGTCATTTCCAAGCCGGAGCATGGTACATCATCAATGCTTTGTGTTGAGCTCCATTCAAAGAAAAGAGGGGTGGGTATGATGGGCTTCAAGACAGAAAAACCTTGGAATAGGATCAGGCATCACTTGCTGTAACAAAGGGTTTTCAGTTCTTGTCAGTTTCAGAAAGGAGGCCTCTGATTCCATAGTGAGGGAAGCAGTAAAGGGCTGGCTTATGAAATGTTGTTTAGTTTTGCACTTAAGTATCTGCCCAGAAAAGTGAAATTTTCCTCTTTTTTGTTCTAATGTTTTATACCGTACAAAGTATCACCTATTTGGTGGCTGAGATTCATGAATTAAGTAAATATTACAAATAACAAAGTTAGAAAAAATCTTAGAGATTAATTGATTTACTTCTAAAAAATGGTGGTCCAGTGGTTAAGAATCCACCTGCTGATGCAAAGGACGCAGGTTCAGACCCTGGTCCAGGAAGATCTCACATGCCATTGAGCAACTAAACCTGTGCACCAGAACTATTGAGCCTCTGCTTTAGAGCCCAAGCTTTGCAACAAGAGGCACCTCCGCAATGAGAAGCCTGCACACCGCTATGAAGACTCAGTAGTCAAAAATAAACAAAATTTAATTTTTTTTCTAAAAGTTAAAAAATGAGAATTTTAACTCTGAATATTAAGCAACAAGCTATTCACCTATACCATTTCTTGAACTAATGAAATAAAACTTGTACTCGTCTAGAAATGTCCACTCATCACCTTCTGGAACTCAAATCCCTTTTGAGCACTAAAAATATAAACAGGAATAATGAAGAAGTTCATGCCCTTAAGGTAACTCACAGCCTAGTTAGGGAGCTTGACAAATCTACACTTTTCAGTACACTCTTTATTTTTCCTTAGGACCTTTGCCTAAGCTTATAATTATAGATTTATTAGTATAATTATCTGCTTAATTACTCTCTCCTCTGTTAAAATATAAGGTTCATGAGTAAAAGGGCTAAATTTGTTCAGCAATTATGTCCAGAGCCCAGACAGCATCTCAAACACATAATAAATGTGTTGAATCAATGTGAATGATTGATTACCACCTTTTGAAGGGCACTTTAGCCATATGAAACATAAATGGGATAAGGATGCTCCAGGTGGACAAGCAACATCTGAAGATGCAGGATGTTAAGGAGCCACCAGTGTTTCAGCTTGGAAGGAACTTAGAGCTGAAATTTGCGGAGGCCAAGACATAAGGCTGAACAGGAAATGGTCTGGATTATGAAGAGCCTTTACGTTGTGCTAAGGAATTTAGATTTCCTTATCATTATGAAGAGTACCAACCTGTTAACAGATTTCAAGAATGAGAATGACATCATCAACTCACATCTTGGAGAGACTGGGTTGGCAAGACTGTGGAATATGGAAGGGAGGAGGGTCAAATAGAAGCTATTATGGTGCATAAAGGTGATGAATGTGAGTGTAGAAAGGAAAGGGTTTTTCAACAAGTAATAATGATCATATCTGGGAGACACAAGGATTCATCATCACCTCCCAGATTTCTAGCTGGGGCGATTGGCAGAACTAAAATTGTGATATAACAAGTACCATAGGAAGCTATTCTGTTTCTTGGGGAGGAGATTATATTGAGGTTCTCTTTGAACATGTAGGAGGATGGCATTATATAATTCTGAGTTCAATAAAGAGATTGAAGAGTGATCAATATATAGATAATAATTAAAACCTGAGCAGGAATGATTTCCCCCAAAAAACCACATGTAGAATGAGAAAATAAGAGTGCCAAAGAAAGAAGAAGACAGTTGCTAAGACGATAAGGAACAATCACAGAGTTAGGGGGAAAAGCAACAGAGCAATATCATGGAAATCTATGAAACAATTTCCAAAGGCAGAGTACAAGAACAAACACTTAACTGTGTCAGTACGGCAGAGCAGAAAGGTAAGACCAGGGCTGAAAAATCCTTGTTACTATATTTAGAATGTAGGTCATAGGTGATTTGGACTAGAGCCATTGAGAGGAGTGAGAAAAGTAGAAGCTAGAAAACCTTTTATTTTAGGGCCAGCCCTATATAGTGTAATGTTGTCTATTCATTATTCTGAATCAAGCTTTCCCTTCACATAGATGGTTAAATATCTGGGGAGGAAGGAAGTGCAAATTTTATGAGTTTCAATGAAGAACTATAGTAAATATTTTATTTTGTTTCAACAAATATTTATCAAGCATCTGCTGTGTGTCAAGTTTTGTGCTAGGAGTTGCAGACACAAAGATGAGTAAGCCATGATCCCTACCCCCAGGGCATTCAAAATATATTTAAGGAGACTCAAATACACACTTCAATATGGTAAGTGCTATACTAAAGGTATGTATAGAAGCTATGGTAACATAGAAGATAATCATTGGTTTTGCCCAAGCTAGTTGGGAATGGAGGTTGCAGAAAAGAAAGGGCAGTTTTAACAGGACATTGAAGAAGTGATAAGATGATATGGGCATACCTCTGTTTAGTGCAGGGTGTACGTTTCTGAAAATGCACAAACTAATGAATGATTAAATAATAAGAGCTGTCTTTGTGGCATCGTCCCCATGGAACTGCATACCAAGCATCATATACTAAACCAGCTGTGGAATTCTCTTTAAATTCCGTCAAGCATGACAAGTTGCAAGGCATAATTTCATTCATATGCAGTTCCTACAATAGCAGATCAATCTTACCAAGCCGTAAGGATCTTTAAGACATAAATAAGATAAAAGTACTTCTTCTAATCTAACTATGGATCTGTACTTTCTAATTCATTGACTATTACCTTGAATGTACTTCATGGTGTAGTTTCTTGGCAATTTTGCAGCACCCCCAATAACATCACTTGTATTCATTTGTCAGCTATGAAGGGTCAAAGTTGTTTACCAAGAGAGGCCAAGGAAGAGTAAAAGTGGAATTAAAAATGAAGTACAGCACCATGAAAACTGAAGCAACCTCTGAAAGGCTCCTTACTGCTCACTTGCTAAGAGTCCAGACTGATCATCAGTCTACTGAACTGGCTGATCCATCACACTATATTAATGCATTAGATAGATGGATAGATAGATAGCACAGATGCGTGAACATATATTTTTGAGATAAAGAGCACTATAATGAATATGTGTTATATAGGGCAGCACTAAGTGAAAAAAAGCTCCAAATGAACTCTTCTACAAAACAGAAAATTACAGATGTAGAAAATAAGCTTATGGTTACTGGGGAGTAGAAAGGGAGAGATAAATTGGAAGACTGGGATTGGCACATACACACAACTATAAATAACGTAGATAACTAATAAGGACCTACTGTATAGCTCAGGAAACTCTACTCAGTACTCTGTAATGACCTATACGGGAAAAGAACCTAAAAAAGAGTGGGTATAAATATATTTATAGCAGATTCACTTTGTTGTACGCTTGAAACTAATGCAATATTGTAAATCAACTATATACCCCAATAAAATTTTTAAATAAATAAAAGCTGATAACACTTAAAAACAAAGAATATGAAAAATTATATATGTAAAAAATAAAAAAATTAAATTTGACTTCATTATATGTGAAAAAAAGTATGTCTCAGTATATGTAAGCATATGGATTCATGAAAGTATATGGGCAAGAAATTTGAAGTGACTAAGTGGAGTGTGCATGGCATTGAGGAGTAAGAGATAAAATTGGAAAGGTTAAATTCTGTATAATTGGTGAATGCCACACTGTATGTTATAAAGAAAAGTATGCACTATATTGAGCTTCCCTGGTAGCTCAGCTGGTAAAGAATCCTCCTGCAATACAGGAGACGCCACTTCAATTCCTGGTCGGGAAGATCCCCTGGAGAAGGGACAGGCTACCCACTCCAGTATTCTTGGGCTTCCCTGGTGGCTCAGATGGTAAAGAACCCACCTGCAACGCGTGAGAACTGGGTTCAGTCCCTAGGTTGGGAACTCCGATCCCCTGGAGGAGGGCAAGGCCACTCACTCTAGCATTCTTGCCTGGAGAATGTCCATGGACAGAGGAGCCTGGCGGGCTACTGTTCATGGGGTCGCAAAGAGTCAGACACGACTGAGCGACTAAGCACGGCACAGCACGCACTGTGTTATACAGAAAGAAGCAGGCTCACATTTTAAAAAGAAAAATAGCACAATCACTACACTGATGGAAATATGGAGACAGTTCTGGAGACACGACAAGCTGAAGGCAGGGAGATCAGCGGGGAGACCGAGAGACCCAGAACAGCAGGACTGAAACAAACAGAGGTTAGAGCACTGGATGTCCAGGAGATAAGAGCTCCTCTTCATAAGGTCATTGAAAGTCAAAGATTCCCAGCAGTGGTGCTGGGGAGCAGTCCAGTGCAGCCTCGAATGGGCAGTGGCAGGAAGAGGAAGTGGTTTTAGGAGTCATCTTCCAGGCCCTCTTTGTTCATATAAAGCAAAAACCACCAAGTTTAAGAAACAAATTATTACTAAATGGTTCATGCTTTCTGAGTTTCCTTCTTTTCCTTCCCCTCTCTCCACTAGATAAAACTACCCTCCTGAATTTGTGTTTATCATTAATTTATTTTCCTTTTAATATAAATGTTCATTATTCAAGAATATATATTATTTTTCTGCAAATTTTAGTACTTTATATCAATGGTGTCATGCTCTATGTTTTTAACATACCTTTTTTTTTTTAAGGAAGTCTTACCTCAACATAATCATCCATCCTGATTAATTGTTACCTGTATTAATTGTTACTTTGCTTTCTTTTTGCTATCATTCTATTGTATCCAAAACTATTTCTAGAATTTTTAAATTTACTTTTTAACTTTATTAAAAAAAAAAAACATGAGCATTAACCCTTACAGTACACATACCATAAACTAATTTTAGATGGATTGTATTTTGAGAATGAAAATGAGAAAACAGCATATCAAAATTTGTAAGATACAGTTAAAGTAGTACCAAGACGGAAACTTATACCACTATATGTCTATGCTAGCAAAAAGGAAAGTCTAAACTTAGCTATTTCACTTTCACCTAAAAAAACTTCTTTAAAAGGGGCAATGAAACCCTGCTGATGCTGCTGCTGCTGCTGCTAAGTAGCTTCAGTCGTGTCCGACTCTGTGTGACCCCATAGATGGCAACCCACCAGGCTCCCCCGTCCCTGGGATTCTCCAGGCAAGAACATTGGAGTGGGTTGCCATTTCCTTCTCCAATGCATGAAAGTGAAAAGTGAAAGTGAAGTCGCTCAGTCGTGTCCGATTCTTCGTGACCCCATGGACTGCCAGGCTCCTCTGCCCATGGGATTTTCCAGGCAAGAGTACTGGAGTAGGGTGCCATTGCCTTCTCCGAATGAAACCCTAAGTAAGCTAAAAAAAAAAGGACTTTTTTAAAGTCTTGAAACACTTACACATAAAGGTTATTTACTGTAGCTTACTTACTTATAAAGCTACAGTAATAAAGACAGAGTAGCCTTGGGGTCAAGATGAACAAACAGACCAAAGAGACAAAGCAGAGTCCAGAAAAAAAGAGTCACAATCGAGCCAATTGATTTCTGAACACAATCAAAGGAAAATCAGCGGGAAAACATCTTTTCAAAAATTGGTTCTACAAATATTAGATATACATATGGAAAAAGAAGAAGAAGGAGAAGAAAAGGGGAGGGGAGGGAGAGGAGAATAGTATCTGCCACAGGAAAAGAAGTTCAGTCCACACCTCTGCTGCTGTTGCTTAGTCGCTTCAGTCATGTCCGACTCTGTGCGACCCATGGACTGCAACCTGCTAGGCTCCTCCGTCCATGGGATTTTCCAGTCTACTAGAGTAGACTACCACATCCTCCTAACCCATACCACACAGCATATTAAAAAAAAAAAAAAAAAACTCAAAATTAATTTTAGACCAAGATGAAAAAACTAAAACCATAATCCTTCCAGAAAAAAAAAAAATCTAGACAATATTTGTGATATTGGATTAGGCAAATATTTCTTCAATATACTCAAAAACAAGTATATAAAAGAGAACTTTGATAAATTGAATTTCACCAAATTTTAAATGCACTCTCCAAAAGCTGTCTCTTATACACATCTAGATGTGTATAAGAGACAGACACTATAAAAAAAAAAATCTAGACAATATTTGTGATATTGGATTAGGCAAATATTTCTTCAATATACTCAAAAACAAGTATATAAAAGAGAACTTTGATAAATTGAATTTCACCAAATTTTAAATGCACTCTCCAAAAGACTCTGTTAAAAGAATGAAAATACAAGACACAGTTTTGGAGAAAATATTTACAAATCACATATCTAATAAAGAAATTTTATCTGGAATAGATAAGATTTTTTCAAAACTCAAGAAGAAAGAAAACAATCTTAAAAAAATTGTTAAAGCATTTGAACAGACACTTCAATAGGGAAGGTATATGATGGCCATTAAGCACTTGTTGTTTTAAAATGATATAAAACTACTTTGGAAAACAGTTTTTCAGTTTCATAGTCATGGATATTGTATATTTTATTACTTAAAATTCTATGAAATAAAAGCTAATTTATAGTGACATCAAGCAGATCAGCTGTTGTTTGGACTAGGGTGAGTAGGTAATGGACAAGAGAAGTGGCGGGCAGGAACATGAGGAAAACATCGGCAGTAAAGGATATGTTTATTATCCTGATCGTGATGATGCCTTCATGGAATATGTATGCATCAAAACTTATCAAATTCTAAACTTTAAACATGTGCCATTGGTTGTATGTAAATTAATCCTTAATGAAGCTGCTAATAAAACAGCTCCCATTTTGAGAGTGTATTTGTCTCCATTATGAAGATATTTATTCTTCCATCTATCATTCTAGTTCCCTTAAACTTTCCATTGTATGTTTAGAAGCCATGATTCATTGCACAGTTGATAATTATTAGGTACTCCTGTTTAATTGAATTAAACATTATTATTCAGTGTGCTGCAGTGCGCAGGGCCTGACAAAGGTCCTTAAAGATCAATACCTCAGTTCTTCCACTGTAACAGGATATTTAGCGTGGTGTATGGCTTCCCAGAATAAAGAACACATCTCCCAGCTTCTTTTCAGCTTCAGGTGTGGCTATTTAATAAAGGAGTGACAAATGCGTGTGAATGCAAATCTTATAACTTTTTCTTTAAAAAGAAATGCTATTTTTATTTCCTCCTTTCTAACACACTGTTATTTGAAAGGATAGTTGGTGTCAAATAGTTTTGCACCATATGGTCGAGAGGGCAACAAGATGGGAGAACCTTGGATCCTTGTACATCTCGGTGGAACAAAGCTGTCACTCTAGCTCTGGAATTTCTACCTCCAGATGGTTATCAGAGAAAGAGAAACAAATATACTTACATATTGTCCATACCACTGTGATTCGGGTCTCTATTTTCTGCAAAACCTACATTCTGTCATAGAACTTGATACCCGTACTGAAGTAGCTTCCATAATAAACCCTAAAATACAAGATGATCAGAAGATTCAAATATGAAAATCAGAATTTCAAATATCAGAATATAGAAAAGTGATGTGTTCTGTTCTTTAAACAAGTGTTTACACTTCAGCCGTGTTTAGAAAGCAATTTCCTGAAAGGTGTAGCAATAGGAAGAAATGTAGGGAAAACTCCAAATGGTGGTGTATAACGATTACTTCTCACTTAACAAAGTTCTATAAAAGAGAGATACAGGCTTATTCAGTCTGCAAGTAGAGATGGAGAAGAACAGAATTCTGGTAAAAAAAAGAGAAATGCTTATTGCCTATGGCCTTCAATAAGTAGTAGATTTATAATCTGGCTATTTTGAAACTTGTATGGCTATATAGGCCAACATTTTTTGTTCCCATGTGTAAACTGTTACAAGTGACAGTGTCAACACTGAAAGACACATGGCTTATAAAATTTTCAACTTATCTAATATTTGAGGCAAGTAAGTACTGGTCAGAGCCACAAAAAATGTGTCTTCATAAAATATAACATTCATGAGTAATTTTGCAAAAAGCATCTATGATATTTTTGCAATTTCTGTATAATCAAGTAAAAGGAAAATTAAAATTAAAAACTAAATAAGTAATATTGAGAGTAATTCATGTGGTTGTTTTCCATATAGTATAAACTTATTTAATATTTTAACTGAAGGGTTTTGCTTTATTAATGCATTGTGTTTGGAGCCCAGCAGTATAAATTATAACATTTTACAATACCTAAACTCTGATGAAATTATTAAAGTGTCATAACAAGTCGAGTAGAAAAATCATAGAGAGACTGTTAATGATTTAATAGTTCTAGTTCATAAGGGAATGCTAATCCCACTGAAGTACAGAAGTTATGGTTATTATGATTAACAACATATAAGAAAAGAAATAGGAATGTGAAATTCATATTAAAAGCATGATAGAACATGCAATTATTATAAACTGACAGTGATTCATGCCCTAAAATTTAAGCTAACTTTCCTAGGAAGCCATTACCTAGTGAGTCTGAACATTTATATGAATATTTTTTTCATAGGGAGAGTACCTGACACTCCCATTTTGATTAACCTTACCACTGGGTGCTTACTTCAGGATGAAGAAAGCTCTGTCAATGATGCTCCCAGATCTCTGAACTTTTCCACCATTTTCAGGAGCCTCCCTTTTGCCTTCCCTCTGTTCTTTCCTTCTTTGAGAGGACTTCTCATGCAACTGAAGTAGCTTTGTTCACAGACTCAGGGAGCAGGAGTATGACCATGAAAATGTTCTTGGCCAGCAACTAACCTGAGAGGGCAGATGGAATTCCCACTTCTTGGTACAGCAAAGGGATAACTCTGATGCGTAAGTTACACTTCAGAGAAGCCATCACCGGATAAGGAAGAAGTAACCCTCCACAGCACTTGGCCTGGGTTCCCTCCTTACTTGGTTACTACCCCTTTCCCTCTGATTTTCCAACTCCTACTTTGCTGCCTTCTCCTAGAAGCACTTCCACTCTTCTTCTCTCCCTCCTACTTTTTCTTTTGCAAATTCTTTCTTAAAGTGAGGAACAATGTGACTGAACCAGATCCTCTTATCAAGTATAGCACCAAGTACATTCTTGTATTTTGTTTTCTCTGCAAAATGGTTAAAAGGCATTTGTAGGAAAACTAATTTATCAGTTATTCTACAATGATAATGTTGCCAAAATGAACTTCGGTCTGCTCACCTGCTTTATAGTAAAGCTAGTTCCCTGGCATTGGGTTGTGATGAAGTTGTGTATGGCCTTTACTTGCAAGGCTCTAAGCAAGGAAAATGGGCAGTTTATGCTCAAAAGATCTGAACTCCCAGATGGCTTTCAGGGAAAGGTTTTTAAAGGCAGCATTTAGAGTGAAGATAGCAGGGTGCATGACTCTCTTCTGAGTGTTTGGTGGTGTGGTACTGGGCTGATGTTTCAGGAATCTTAATCACCAACCTTCCAGTTCCATCCAGTCTGGGTTTTACCTGCTCCTCGTGGTCAGCATGTAGTCATCATCCTCCACCTGGTTGGTGGTCTTAGTTCCTGAAAAACAACTCAAAGGTATGCGTCAATTTGTTATGTGCATCTCTTGAGGAGGAACTAGGACTCTATCACTGAACTATTCTCATTACTTTTGTGTTTAACTGCTTTTCCTTTGTCTCTGCCTGCCTTCATCTCCCTAATTAGTAACTGCTTGAATCTGCTCTTTGCAACTCAGAGAAAACCTAGGAGACTGAAGCTTTTTCTCCACAAACAAGAAATAGGTGACATGGAGGAGCTTTTGTATTGGGAGGATCCCACAGGGTCCTGTTCAATTTCAACTCCCTGTTTTCTTTGATATTCTTCAATCCTGAAGGGAACAGGGGCAGGACAAGAAAAGGAACAAAGCTTTGGAGAGTTAATCATAAGCTTGGCATGGGAACTGGGTTTTAGGAGGACTCGATCTCAATAAGAAGAATGCAAACTGCATATATGCCATGCTGCTGCTGCTGCTAAGTAGCTTCAGTCGTGTGCGACTCTGTGCGACCCCATAGACGGCAGCCCACCCGGCTCTCCCGTCCCTGAGATTCTACAGGCAAGAATCCTGGAGTGGGTTGCCATTTCCTTCTCCAGTGCATGAAAGTGAAAGTGAAGTCGTGTCCGACTCCTAGCGATCCCGTGGACTGCAGCTTACTAGGCTCCTCCATCCATGGGACCTTCCCAGCAAGAGTACTGGTGTGGGTTGCCATTGCCTTCTCCGTCCAGTTGCCAACAAAGCTTTGGAGAGTTAATCATAAGCTTGGCATGGGAACTGGGTTTTAGGAGGACTCGATTTCAATAAGAAGAATGCAAACTGCATATATGCCATAGCCTGTAACATATTATAATGCTCTAAACACCATTCATCGCTTCATCTTGAATAGCTTATTTCCTCTTTTCTTCAGAATCCAAAAGCTGTAAGAATATCCAAACATACTACTTATTTGACTCAGATAGCATTAAAAACTGAAAGATTTTGTTTTATTTTTTTATTTTTACTTTTTAATTTTATTTTTACTTTATTTTACTTTACAATACCGTATTGGATTTGGACTCTGTGGGAGAGGGAGAAGGTGGGATGATTTGGGAGAATGGCATTGAAACGTGTATACTATCATGTAAGAACGAAGCGCAAGCCTATGTTCCATACAGGATACAGGATGCTTGGGGCTGGTGCACCGGGATGATCCAGAGAGATGATATGGAGTGGGAGGTGGGAGGGGGATTCAGGATTGGGAGCTAATATACACCCATGGTGGATTCATGTCAATGTATGGCAAAGATTTTGTTTTAAAATTATCTTCTTTATAAATATTCAATATCACAAATACATTTCAAAAATATGAGAAAATATGTGACATGGATCAACAATAATCAAATAAACAAAAAACACCAGTGTGGAATTCACACTAAGTAGAAGATGGAATGGAGACTGCATTTTTACATCAGGTCTCATCTCAATGGTGTGTAGGAAACACCATTCCTTAAAGGTAAATTTTGAATGAATAATAAGAACAACAATTTGGTATAAATGTGTATACAAGTCTTAGAAAAATTTATTGACAGCATCGTTTTTTTTTGTTGTTCTTTCTTGGAATATCACTAATTTTGGCGGGGAGAAACTGAGTTACTGGCTTGGAGGATAGTCAGCTATGTTACTATTTCAGTTCTCTCAATTCTCTCCAAATACTTATAGGAAAATCTGTCAAAGAGTTGAAGATTATTTCTACAAATGAGATATAGAAGGATGCTGGAACAAAACGAATAAGAACACAGAATTTCAACTTTCAGTGGAATTATTATCATACACTTACATTCACAGGTGCTAGTTACACACCTTGCAACACACCCCCAGGTGGCACTAGTGATAAAGAACCTGTCTATCAATGCAAGAGACAAAAGACCCGCGGGTTCAATCCCTATGTTGGGAAGATCCCCTAGAGGAGGGCATGGCAACCCACTCCAGTATTCCTGCCTGGAGAATCCTATGGACAGAGGAGGCTGGTGGGCTACAGTCAAGGGGTACAGAGTTGGACATGACTAAAGTGACTTAGCACGCATGCACGCAACACACATGATTATTTATTTAGATCCTCCAGCTCAAATCTTACTAAGAAAATATTCTGTAAGATGTTATAGAAAAAGCCAAACAAACTTTTTGACCCACTCAATATACTGAATAAACCCATGCCAAGATTCTAGTCCAATCAAAACCCCTTGTAATCAGGCAAGGATGTTCTTCTTCCCTCTATCTCCCCACTCACAATAACATACAGCCAATAACAAAACTGATGTTGAGACTGCTACAGCATAAGATTTATTCAATGACCAAAGAATGGAGATCAGGGAACACAGTTGACAAATCAATCTCACAACTTAGTTCTGGAGGAGATACCATACATAAAAGGGTCAAGGTAAAAGGGAGTGAATTGGAAAGAGTGGAGGAATATTCACATCCAAGAACAGGGGTGTGGCTTGGTGTGTGTTTCATACAAAAATCCTTTTAAATCCTTGTATGGACTTTTGTTGTCATGGAAACTGTCAACAGTCATGTAGATGATGGGTGTGTCATTTAGCATGCTAATGCTTTCTGCTGACAAGTGCTCAGTCCTATCTGACTCTTTTTGGAACCCATGGACTGTGGGCCCACCAGGCTCCACTGTCCATGGGATTCTCCAGGCAAAAATACTGGAGTGGGTTGCCATTTCCTTCTCTAGGGATCTTCCCAGCCCAGGAATTGAATCCAGGTCAGTTGCATCTGCTGCACTGGCAGGTGGATTCTTTACCACTAGCGTCACCTGGGAAACCCATGTGAATACATTACAGTGAGCATATAATGAGATTCAAAGTCTACTAGAAGTCAAAATTTTCTGCCATCTTGTGGCTAGTTGGTTCTGACCAGTTCTTGTTTTTCTCTTTGCAGCTTCCTCTGGAAATTTAGATAAGAGCAGTTGGGTGCCACTTGAGGAAGGGGCAGGGTATGATTCTGGGACAATTACCTTGGTAACAAATACCACCTCAGCTACAGCAGTGGTTTGTTTGGACTATCGCAGAGAAAGTCCAGTGGAAAGAAGAAAGCCTACTCAAAGTTCAGTAATTAGACTGACTCCCCTAAAATAGTCTCTATCATGGGGTGAAGATCTATTTTATCTCTGGCTATCCCTCAAGACTGATTAGCTCTATATGGGAAATAGATTTCTTTTATCTTCAAAGATCTCCATTTTAACCACGTACTTATCTGCAAACATTAATAAATAGATCCTAATTCAAGTTCTCAGTGGTCATGATAAACCTGCTGTCTTCCCTTTTATTCTCTTTGTGATGAAATGTCAGTTTTCTGTTTTCAGATCTGCTGTTGCATATTCTGTACCTGCTGTTGTGTTATGTAGTAAATGACTGGTCATGTTTCCTCTTTCAGTTTGCCTCAGGATTACAATAGTTGCTATTAAATCTTTATTTGTTTATTGTTATTAATTTTTTTGAACCCTAGAAATTTTCTTTAAACCTAAGAAGATTTTCTTAAGGTTGAATTTAAACTTTTAGCCAAAGGGAAAGAGATCTTGAACCAACTGCTATCCCATGGGAAGGGGAAAAAAGTAGAGGACTTACAAAAAGTTTTATTTAAAATTCTAGACTTTTATGTTACCAAATTCTAGAGCCTAGAAAATACATCTTGTGTCAGAATGAATTAAAAGCTGAAGCCATTCCAAATTGTTTTGAGCCATGTTTTCACAATGTTAATTTATTTAAGCTGTTCAGACCTCATCTCAGATCACATCCATCATAATAATGCTAACATTCTTAGATCTAGGACACAATTTGTCATTTAAAAGAAATGCACGGAATGCTATATTTGAAACACCTTATTTTAAATTACAACAAATCTCTAAAGCAAATATCCCCTGCCTGGAGCTACATTTGTTAATTCTCCATTAAAATGCATCCTTTTCTCACTGTTCTAATGAGCATACCCACCCATTTACCATGAAATCATTATTAAATATTGATCAGAACCCTAGCCTCATCCAAAGGTATAGTATGTAGTTAATCATAGCTTCAAAGAGAAGCTTTTGTATTTTAAACACATTTTGGAACTTTCTAAGGCAAATCATGTAAAGATTAGTCCTTAGATTTTAAACTATGCCGTTAGCAAAATGAGGCTTATTCATCCATGATTTGTGCTATGAAAGATGGGACAATCTGAAGAATATATAAAAAGAAACACGGGAATAAAAATTTTCCTCTTTTTAGCTGTTTGATTAAAAATATTCGTGACTCATTAAAGACAGTACTGAAGAATCACTCAACAGGGGATTGTTGTAATAGATAAAGGGACTACCTATCACCTATCCTGAAGTGATCATTCAACTCTGAGCACAAGAAAAAAGTAAGAGTTTATAGCTATGGGGTGGGTGTTGGGAGGGTTGGTGGATGGAGAATTGCTAAGAGAAAATATCAGGGGTGAGGAGGCATTCTGGCTAAAGCAACCTAGCAGGATTCTTGCTTTAGCAGGTCAGGCTGATCACACATGATCAAGGGTGGTGAAGGATGAGAAATCCAATCAGGTATCAAGGACAGCAAAAGTGGCTGGATAGGATTCTTCCTAAAATTGGACAATGGAGAGATGAAATTGTAGGAAGACAGCTTTAAGCTTTGATTCATAAAATTGAACAGGCTGCCTTGGGGGGTGTAGTGTATTTCCTATCTCCTGTGATCTTTTAAGTCTAGGCTAGATAGCCACATGATGGGGAGGTTCAGGGTAGAGTGGACGTGCTAAACTTTAAATTTCTTTTTAATCATAAATGTCTATATTCTGCCTAAATGTAACTGCTGTCACCTATTGGGCTTTATTTCTCACAGTGTACACATTTTATACATTAATAAATATACCTCCTTCCTTCTCTTAGTGGTGAAATCACTATCAGATCCATCATTATTTATCTTGTTCTTAGCAAATTAGCCCCTTATACACAGCAGGGGCTCAATAGGCTGTGTTTAAATAATTAAACATACATTTCTATACTCACTGGCATGTTCTTTTCCAAAAATTATCCAGTCAAGCCTTCATGTCAGGTGTCCCTGAGGTAATCATGGGGCTGGTTATATTTTATGCCATTTAATATTTATATTTATTAGTTACTACTAGCAGTTAGTAGATAATTTTACACATGTATTTTAGAGAAGTTAACTCTAAACGATAGATACTCAGCACAACCACTGGTGGAACCCAGATTATTGAAAATTTTCTCAAGATTTTTTCTTGACTTCTAAAAACTAAAATCAGAAAAAAAGAAAAAAAAAAAACAACAACACTATTTACTGTATACACTAACGCAGAAAGGAGGAAAGAAGCATCGGTTCTCATCCCTAGAAGAACTGTTGCTGATGTCGTTTCATTGCTAAGTCGTATCTAACTCTGCAGCGCCATGGACTGTAGCCTGTCAGTCTCCTCTGTCCATGAGATTTCCCAGGACAGAATACTGGAGTGGGCTGCCATTTCCTTTTCCAGGGAAATCTTCCTGACCCAGGGATGGAACCCATGTCTCCTGCATTGGCAGAAAGATTCTTTACCACTGAGCCACCAGTAAAGCCCCCCTAGAAAAATAGAGGCTCCCTAATCTTGTGGGTTAAACTTGCCAAAGCATAGTGAGATTAGTGAAAAATAGAAAGTGTCTGGGAGGAAGAAATTTTTCTCTACCTTCCTAAGTCCTTCTGGCTGGTCTAAGAATTACATTGATTAGTAGGAGAAAAATCCACTAAAGTTTAATAGCATATATGCATGGAAGAGGGGCTTCCTTGGCAGCTCAGCTGGTAAAGAATCTGCCTGCAATGCAGGAGACCTTGGTTTGATTCCTGGGTCGGGAAGATCCTCTGGAGAAGGGATAGGCTACCCACTCCAGTGTTCTTGGCCTTCCCTGGTGGCTCAGATGGTAAAAAATTCCCCTGCAATGTGGGAGACCTGGGTTCAATCCCTGGGTTGGGAAGATCCCCTGGAAGAGGGCATGGCAACCCACTCCAGTATTCTTGCCTGGAGAATTCCCATTGACAGAAGAGCCTAGCGGGCCATTGTCCATGGGGCTGCAAAGAGCTGGACATGACTGAGTAACTAAGAACAGCACAGCACACGCATGGAGGAGACACAGAAAAACCGAGTAACTTGTCAAAGGCCAAAAAACCATCACCTTAAATATTTTCAGCTGAAGACAAAAAATATTGAGGGCAGTGACTTGAGACTTCAAAGGGGAGAAAGGCAATTGATATAGAGATGAAAAGCGAATGTTTGGTAAACAAATGTTTGCTGGGCAGTGCAGAGACAAAAGGACACAGAGGAATGCTAACAGACTTTGCTAGGTCCCTCCCACCTGGTTCATGCTATAGTTATTTATAGTAATGGCTCCCTTCCTGAACAGGTCCTTCATGTACATTTTTTAGACAGTTAAGGGGAAAATCAAAGTATTTTGTTTGGTCTTCCGGGCTTTGATTGTTTTAGCTCAAAACAGTCCTCATGCCAAAGAGATATTTGGGTGGCAAATTTTGTTCTCCTACAGTAGCCAGTCCCCGGACATGACTGAAGTGACTTAGCAGTAGCAGTAGCCAGGATATGGTGCTTGGATAAGGAGACTTTTACAGAAGCAAGTGGGTCATCTGTGTTGATATGATGGTGCTAGGGGCTCCAAAAATTGTGCAACAGGCAGATGGTTTAGCAAGATTATAGATGATCTGCTGAGTGGAGCCTGGCTCTCTGCAAAGAGTACTCAAACTTAAAACTAATCATTAAAGTCTACTTTATTATTGGCTTCAAGAATGCTAGACATTCCAGTAAAGAGTTCTTATAAATTAAAATGAGTGCACATACTTCCCTTATTATCCAAAATATAAATCTTGGAGTTTTGCCATGTTCACTCTCTGACTGGAGAGAAAAATGTTAAGAAAATGGAATTTTAAGGTGGCTGATCTGCAGAGCGTAAGAGGTAGAAAGCAAAAAAGATCTGAAGACACTGAACATAGAGTGATCAAATATGGCCTGATTAATGCATTGGATTCTGGGCTTTCATTTTTTCATTCATTCATACAGCATTTGTTTATTAAGCCCCATCCATGTAACACATGCTCAAGATGAAGAAGATATACAAAATACTCTGAATTCATCAAGCTTACAATCTAGTGGGAAAAGTGAACAAGGCAGGATATAGAATCCAGCTTCCTCTGACATCTCTCTGCCTTTTGGGGGGGCATTTAGTAGCCATGAAGGGATGGATTTGAACAAATAGATCAAGCTTAAGGAATTAAAGTAGCCTGGCTCTTATTTTAACATTCACTAAATTACAGGCAGATCATCAAGGAGTACTGAAACCATGCTCAAAACTTTCTAAACCTTTATTGAAATTGTTTAGGGCCTCTCCAAGAGGCTGTAAGAACAGTAGTAAAATTATAAGTAGTTTTCTTTATAACCTGTAACTAAATACAGACTGTAACTATGATTAATTTTTTTTAATATTCTTAGTGTTTCAGGAATATTATATTAATAAGGCCATCATGCATCACTGTTGTATTCCAACAGAACTATTAGTCTCTGTACCAAGTTAGTGTAATTACAGTCTAATGATTTACACTATTATGAAAGCCCTAAATATTTTACTAAACTGAGTACAGTATATAAAAATTAATTTAAATGGCTTCAGGCTTGAAACAATAGAATCAATGATGAAAAAATATCTTTCATTTTGAATAAGAAAGCAAAGATTTCGAAGGAGAGTATTTTTTTCTTAAATAATTGAAACTGTAGTAAAAATATAAAGGTTTTAAAAATATGAGCAGCCTCTTATGATAGTTTGATTCCATCTTATAGAGCAATCTTTGTCAACTTGAGAGAAAGGATAAAGTTTCTAAAACTACATAATTTAAGGTCTTTTTCATTTTATGTGGATATGGTAACTTAATGAAAGATGAGAGAAAACTTGTATATACTAATGGTAAAATGCACCCTGCAATAAATATACTAATATATACCTCAGAAATAGATGACAGTACTGGTGAACTTTTAATGCTCTTTTTATGGGCTTAAATCAAATGCTTAAATGATAAATTTCCTACTATGGGGGATATAAATATTCAGTGTGCAGTGTGCTCAGTGGTATCCGACTCTTCGAAACCCCATGAATGGATTGTAGCCCACCAAGCTCCTCTATCCATGGAATTTTCCAGGCAAATACACTGGAGTGGATTGTCATTTCCTACTCCAGGGGATCTTCCCAACTCAGGGATCGAGAATTCTAGTCTCTTGCATCTCCTGCATTGGCAGGCAGATTCTTTATCACTGGGTGACCTGGGAAGTCCAAATATTCAAAATTACAGGCTTATTAATTGGATACTATATGTGAGGAAAGAAACTAGAGGAGGGGAAAGCCTGACTGTGAAATTAAATAAGACTAATAATGTTCAGTTCAGTTCAGTCGCTCAGTCGTGTCCGACTCTTTGCGACCCCATGAATCGCAGCACGCCATCCATCACCAACTCCCGGAGTTCACTCAGACTCACGTCCATCGAGTCTGTGATGCCATCCAGCCATCTCATCCT
>SJYT01035373.1:0-21804 GCA_006410635.1 Cephalophus harveyi
TTTTCCAGGAAGGTTGTGTTCACACAGGCAATCTTAATCAGGGCAGGCTCCTCACACATGAAGTCATCCACCAAGTGATGGCTGCAGAGAGGCAACTGGAAAACAAGGATGGTCTGAACCGTGGACCCCACAAAGCCACTGATCCAGGCCAGAGCTGCTAGCTGCTGGAGAAGCTTTGGGTGCATGATCACTCCATAGTGGAGGGGTCGACAGATAGCACTGAAGCGGTCATAGGCCATAACGGTCAGCAGGACACACTCCGTGGAGCCCAGCCCCAAAGCAACATACAGCTGGATCACACAACCAGTGTAGCTAATGGTCTTGTCAGGCCCCTTGAGATTCCACAGCATCTGTGGGACAACACTGGTGGTGAAACAGAGGTCCAGGAAGGAGAGATTGGAGAGGAAGAAATACATGGGTGTGTGGAGTTTGGGGTTAAAGTATGAGACCAGGATGATCGCTGTGTTCCCCATCAGTGTCAGGATGTATATGATAGAGATGACAAGAAGGAGAACCATCTCCAGGTGGGGCTGGTCAGAAAAGCCCAGTAGGATGAAACCTGCCGGAGTGCTAGCATTTGTTCCTTTCATTGCTTAATTGTGAGTCACCATTCTTGGTCATTCCTATTTTCTTCCTGTGGGAAAGAAAGTCAGATATCATAACCAAAAAAATATAACAAACTAAGTAAATGAGCACTTTGACATTGATTTTTTAATATAGAGAAATAACAGAGTAAAATTACACAAAATAAACTGTATAACAAGTTTTCTTGCTGTGTAAAGAAACACACAGAGTCTGAAAACACCAAATTCATTGCAAGGATATGTATAAACATAGAATTGAGATAGGTATACAAGCTGGATTTAGAAAAGGCAGAGAAACCAGAGATCAAACATAGAATTAAGATAGATATACAAGCTGGATTTAGAAAAGGCAGAGAAACCAGAGATCAAACCATCTGCTGGATCACTGAAAAAGCAAGAAAACATCTAGTTTTCCTTTATTGACTATGCCAAAGTGTTTGGCTGTGTGGATCACAACAGTGTGGAAAATTCTTAAAGAGATGGGAATACTAGCACACACGACCTGCCTCCTGAGAAATCTGTATTCAGGTCAAGAAGCGAGTTAGAAGTGGACATGGAACAACAGACTGGTTCCAAATCGGGAAAGAAGTATATCAACGCTGTATACTGTCACCCTGCTTATTTAACTAATATGAAGAGCACATCATGCGGAAAGCTGGGCTGGATGAAGCGCAAGCTGGAATCAAGATTGCTGGCAGAAATATCAATAACCTCAGATATGCAGATGACACCATCCTTATGGGAGAAAGTGAAGAAGAACTAAAGAGCCCATTGATGAAGGTGAAAGAGGAGAATGAAAATGTTGGCCAATTTAACATTCGTAAAACTAAGATCATGGCATCTGGTCCCATCACTATATGGCAAACAGATGTGGAAACAATGGAAATAGTGAGAGACTATTTTTCTGGCCTCCAAAATCACTGCAGATGGTGACTGCATCCATGAAATTAAAAGATGCTTGCTCCTTGAAAGAAAAGCTATGACCAACCTAGACAACATATTAAAAAGCAGAGACATTACCTTACCAGCAAAGGCTCGTTTAGTCAAAGCTATGGTTTTCCAGCAGTCATGTATGGGTGTGAGAGTTGGACTGTAAAGACAGCTGAGCGCCAAAGAATTAATGCTGTGGTGTTGGAGAAGACTCTTGAGAGTCCCTTGGACTGCAAGGAGATCAAACCAGTCAATCCTAAAGGAAATCAGTCCTGAATATTCATTGGAAGGACTGATGCTGAATACTCCAATACTTTGGCCACTTGATGTGAAGAACCGACTCACTGGAAAAGACCTTGATGCTGGGAAAGATTGAAGGCATAAGGAATGGGGATGACAGAAGATGAGATGGTTGGATGGCATTACTGACTTGATGGACATGAGTTTGAGCAAGCTCTGGGAGTTGGTGATGGACAGGGAAGCCTGGCGTGCTGCAATCCATGGTGTCACAAAAAATCTGACATGACTGACTGACTGAACTGAATTGAACTGAGAATAGACATTAGAGCATAACCCAGAACAGATGTGAGAACTATCTCAAATTCTCTGAAAACAAAATACACGGGCTGCCAACGTGCATAGTGTGAATAACCAAAGAAATGGAAGGTATGATGATTGTTACATGTATTCGTACAGGATAGATGATAGATATAAAAGAAAAATATTGACAAATACACTGAGTGAGCAAGAGTCTGAGAAACAAGGCATATAGAATTCAAAACATGGAACAAAATAGGAATTGTTAGAATTTTCAAAAATGAAGGGTTAGAGATAATTATCATTAATATTCATTGTTTTTCTGTGAAGCAAATAATTACTGGTCTAATAAGTGTGGAGGAAAACTTCTGAAATCTCCCCAGTTGAGTCACATGCCTGCTATTTTATGAATATGCTTTCCAGGAAATTCTATTTACAATCCCCAATAAGCAAGCTCTACCCTATATGACATGAATAGTTCACGTGCTTTAATGTAGTTTTATTACAAGAGTTCATGAATTCAGCCACTAATACAATCCAATGACCTTCCCTAAAGTAAGTTATTTTGAATGTATCAGTGTCTTTACACTATTAACTTGCAAAGATTAAGAAACACAGGTATGAAAATTTGTACTTCTGCAAGATCAATTTTGAGGTCTTCAAAACAGGTGCAGTCTTTTATCTTGGAGATTGAATCTAAACAAGTTACTTAAAAACAAACAAATAAACAACAAAACCATCCAATGACAATACTGATCTCCCTTAAGTATCCTAGCAAGAAAATTAAACTTAACTTCTAAGAATCCTTCACCTTGATAGCACCTCTCAGGCAATTATTACACAGTCCAGTTTAGAGAGAATAAGTGGCTTATTTTCTTTGGCATCCATAGTAATAATCAGTTGCATTTTAAATTTTGGCCAAGACAAAACTCTCATGTATTTTGCATAAAGGATGATAATTATTTCCAGAATTATAGCAAAAGAAAGAAACTGATCTTGGTGGTCACATTGGTTAGCATTTTTGTATCTGCCCATGCATTTTGGGCGGATACAAAACCCTGAGTGTTATGATGTTATGATGTTAAAACCCTGAGTGTTATGATGCACCAAAAGTGACATTGACCTTACCTGCCTAAATTTCCTCTATTATTCAGTAAAGTGTAAAACAACTGTGCTTTTGAGAGATCCAACATCTCCTGGGGAGAAGACAGCACATGATGGCCTCACTTTGCTTGATGTAACTCTACAATGTCACCATTTTTTCTTGTGTATTTATGTTACAAGAAAAAGCAACAATTCCCCGGCAGACACCACACTTAACCTGATCTCGCTCCCTTTCACATTTCTGTTCTTAATCAAGATGAGGACAAAGGGATTTATATCTGGAAAGAGATGAAGCTGGGAAGTATTCCAGAATTTAGAATAAATCTCAGTTTATACATGAAAAACTGCTTTTGTTCACTGCTAAATACAAGTAGCTCTGGGTTTCCTCAACTTTTAAAATTGATTTTCTTTTTTTCCCCCACCTAAACAGCAAAGTACTGCTTTCCAGAAAGAAGGACAATCCAGCTGTGGAGATTCTTGGGGATTTTGATGAGAAGTTCAATCATGATCCCAGATCTAGGACAAGCAGTGGAGGAACCCCATGTGTGCAGTTTGTTGGCTCCCTTTTTCCTGTAATCTCATGGCTCAAGTCTCTTCAAATAGATAGCTTGCTTACTCTGCACATACCTCTGGAGTTCTACCCAACCAGCTTTCCATCATTATATTAGAGAGGGAGACAGGTCCCTGGAGAGAGAAGAGCCACAGAGATATGTGCTTCTGTTGCTGCTGGAAAACAATCAATTGCAAACCAGCTTCTAAACATTCATGTGCAAAATTGTCAGTGTTATTTAGATATTATCTTAAAAGATTTATATTTCAAATTAGTTCATTAAAATTTTTATTAAACTCAGTTTTGAACATAATATGGAGATATACATACATTTGGAAATACATGCTTGAAGTTTCTACACAATTAATGAAGATCCAAGAATAGATCTATAGACTTCTGGGTAATAGGAAATGTTGAGGAAGAAGTGGAGTCTAATATAAAAGGGGAGAGGCTATTGCAAATTCATGAACGTTTCTGTGAAGTGGCTAAAAATAAAGTTTTCATATCAGAAAAGATTCATTGCTACACATAGAGCCTTGTTATTACTTCTTAAAGAATTGGCATTTTTTTAATAGTTGCTTTTAAAACACATGATGTACATTCTGCTTTGTGTGAAATGATCCACTGGGTGCAGTATTTTTACAGTGGATATAAGTATATGTGTAGAATAATACTTGCATGTATTATACATGCATAATTATAATACAATTTGATAATAAAGTTCATTTGTCTATCCAAAAATTCAACCTAGTAAATTTGAAGATCTAATTAGTTTTATTGAAAGAGTCATGAGTTGGGCAGCATTCCAGTACCAGCTATACTAAACAGGAGGAATTTCTAGGCAGAAGGGGAAAGAGTGGAATGTTTCAGTCTTAGGTTACTTGCATGTGAGGGATGGTCTGGGCCTACGTGCCAGATTACCTCACTGGTGCCGACTAGAAAATTGCAGACTGATTAAGGCTACATTCCTCGGAGAGGTTGTATTTAAATTAGGGACTTGGTCTTGTTTTGCTGAAGTGGTCTGAGAACAGCTGCCTCTATTTGGGGTCTTTTTTTTCTTTTTTAACACAGAGTAAGAGTCTCAGTTCAGTTCAGTCGCTCAGTCGTGTCCGACTCTGCGACCCCATGAACCGCAGCATACCAGGCCTCCCTGTCCCATCTCCAACTCCCGGAGTCCACCCAAACTCATGTCCACTGAGTACAGTCCATGGTGTCAAAAAAAATCTGACATGACTGATTGACTGAACTGAATTGAACTGAGAATAGACATTAGAGCATAAACCAGAACAGATGTGAGAAGTATCTCAAATTCTCTGAAAACAAAATACACAGGCTGCCAACATGCATAGTGTGAATAACCAAAGAAATGGAAGGTAAGATGATTGTTACACATATTCGTACAGGATAGATGATAGATATAAAAGAAAAATATTAACAAATACACTGAGTGAGCAAGAGTCTGAGAAACAAGGCATATAGAATTCGAAACATGGAACAAAATAAGAATTGTTAGAATTTTCAATAATGAAGTGTTAGAGATAATTATCATTAATATTCATTATTTTTCTGTGAAGCAAATAATTACTGATCTAATAAGTGTGGAGGAAAACTTCTGAAATCTCCCAATTTGAATCACAGGTCTGCTATTTTATGAATATGCTCTCCAGGAAATTCTATTTACAATCCCCAATAAGCAAGCTCTACCCTATATGACAAGAATAGTTCACATGCTTTAATGTAGTTTTATTACAAGAGTTCATGAATTCAGCCACTAATACAATCCAATGACCTTCCATCAAATAAGTTATGTTGAATTTATCAGTATCTTTACACTATTAACTTGCAAAGATTAAGAAACACAGGTATGAAAATTTATACTTCTAAAGGGTCAATAAGAATAGTTCACATGCTTTAATGTAGTTTTATTACAAGAGTTCATGAATTCAGCCACTAATACAATCCAATGACCTTCCATCAAATAAGTTATGTTGAATTTATCAGTATCTTTACACTATTAACTTGCAAAGATTAAGAAACACAGGTATGAAAATTTATACTTCTAAAGGGTCAATTTTGAGGTCTTCAAAACAGGTGCAGTCTTTTATCTTGGAGATCGAATCTAAACAAGTTGCTTAAAAACAAACAAATAAACAACAAAACCATCCAGTAACAATACTGATCTCCCTTAAGTATCCTAACAAGAAAATTAAACTTACTTCTAAGAATCCTTCACCTTGATAGCACCTCTCAGGCAATTATTGCACAGTCCAATTTAGAAAGAATAAGTGGCTTATTTTCTTTGGCATCCATAGTAATAATCAGTTGCATTTTAAATTTTGACCAAGACAAAACTCTCATGTGTTTTGCATAGAGAATGATAATTTTTTCCAGAATTATAGCAAAAGAAAGAAACTGATCTTGGTGGTCACACTGGTTAGCATTTTTCTATCTGTCCACGCATTTTGGTGGTAAAATTAAAACCCTGAGTGTTATGATGCACCAAACTTGACATTGACCTTACCTGGCTAAATGTCCTCTATTATTCAGTAAAGTGTAAAACAACTGTGCTTTTGAAAGATCCAACATCTCCTGGGGAAAAGACAGCATGTGAGTGGCCTCACTTTGCTTGATGTAACTCTACAATGTCACCATTTTTTCTTGTGTATTTATGTTACAAGAAAAACCAACTATTTCTGAGCAAATAGACACCACACTAAAACTGGTCTGGCTCCCTTTCACATTTCTGTTCTTAATCAAGATGAGGATAAAAGAATTTATATCTGCAAAGAGATGAAGCTAGGAAGTACTCCATAATTAAGAATCAATGTCAGTTTATACATGAAAAACTGCTTTTGTTTGCTGCTAAAGGCAGGTAGCTCTTGATTTCTTCAACTTTTAAAATGGATTTTCTTTTTCTTCCCCCACTTAAACAGCAAAGTACTACTTTCCAGAAAGAATGACAATCCAGCTGTGGAGATTCTTGGGGATTTTGATGAGAAGTTCGTTTATGATCACAGATCTAAGACAAGCAGTGGAGGAACCCCATGTGTGCAGTTTGTTGGCTCCATTTTTCCTGTAATCTCATGGCTCAAGTCTCTTCAGATGGATGGTGGTTAGCTTGCTTGCTCTGCACACACCTCTGGAGTTCTTCCCAGGCAACTTCCTATCATTATATTAGAGAGGGAGACGTTCCCTGGAGAGAGATGAGCCATGGAGACTGTGCTTCTGTTGCTGCTGAAAGACATTCAATAGTACACCACCTTCTAAACACACATGTACAAAATTGTCAATGTTATTTAGATAGTATCTTAAAAGATTTTTTTTTTTGAAATTAGTTCATTAAAATTTTTATTAAACTCAGTTTTGAACATAGTATGGAGACATGCATATATCTGGAAATACGTGCTTGAAGTTTACACACAATTAATGAAGATCCAAGAATAGATCTATAGACTTCTGGGTAATAGGAAATGTTGGGGAAGAAGTAGAGTCTAGTATCTAGTATAAAAGGGGAGATTCTAGTGCAAATTCATGAACTCTTCTTGCTGCTACTGCTGCTGCTAAGTCTATTCAGTTGTGTCTGAATCTGTGCAACCCCATAGACGGTCGCCCCCATCCCTGGGATTCTCCAGGCAAGAACACTGGAGTGGGTTGCCATTTCCTTCTTAGAAGTGGCTGAAAATAAAGCTTTTACATCAGAAAAGATTTATGCTACACACAGAGCATTGTTATTACTTCTTGAAGAATTGACATTTTTTATAGTTGCTTTTAAAACACGTGGTGTACATCCTGCTTTGTGTGAAATGATTCACTGCGTGCAGTTTATTTTTACAATGGATATTTGTGTAGAATAAAACCTGCATATAATTTGAAAATAAAGTTCATATACTGAAGTTGTCTATGCAAAAATTCAACCTAGTAAATTTGAAGATCGAATTGGTCTTATTGAATGAGTCATGAATTAGGCAGCATCCCATTTATCAAGTAGAGAAGAGCTGTACAAAACAGGAGGAGTTTATATGCCGAAGGGGAAAGAGTGCATTGTTTCAGGCTTAGGTCACTTGCTTGTGAGGAACCGTCTGGGTCTGTGTATCAGGTTACCTTACTGGTGCTGACTAGAAAACTGTAGACTGATTAAGACTACATTGCTTGGAGAGGTTGTATTTAAATTAGGTACTTGGTCTTGGTGAAGTGGTCTGAGAACAGCTGACTCCATTTGGGGCCTTTTGTTTCTTTTTTCAGTTCAGTTCAGCTCAGTTTGGTTGCTCAGTTGTGTCTGACTCTTTGCAAGCCCATGGACTGTAGCACACCAGGCCTCTCTTCTATCACAAACATGCGAAGTCCTGCCGTAAGGGCGTGTCTTCTGCGTATATGAGGGTATTAATATTTCTTTTATATATTGATTCTTTTTTAACATCAAGTAAACGCCTTATGGCAGAAAGTGAAGAGGAACTAAAAAGCCTCTCGTTGAAAGTGAAAGAAGAGAGTGAAAAAGTTGGCTTAAAGCTCAACATTCTGAAAATGAAGATCATGGCATCCGGTCCCATCACTTCATGGGAAATAGATGGGGAAACAGTGGAAACAGTGGCAGACTTTATTTTTGGGGGCTCCAAAATCACTGCAGATGGTGACTGCAGCCAGGAAATTAAAAGATGCTTACTCCTTGGAAGAAAAGTTATGGTCAACCTAGATAGCATATAGAAAAGCAGAGATATTACTTTGCCAACAAAAGTTCGTCTAGTCGAGGCTGTAGTTTTTCCTGTGGTCATGTATGGATGTGAGAGTTGGACTGTGAAGAAGAAACCTGAGCACCAAAGAATTGATGCTTTTAAACTCTAAGTCCTACAGTCCCTTGGACTGTAAGGAGATCCAACCAGTTCATTCTAAAGGAGATCAGTCCTGGGTGTCCTTTGGAAGGAATGATGCTAAAGCTGAAACTCCAGTACCTAGGAGTTTCAGACACAACTGGCCACCTCATGAGAAGAGTTGACTCATTGGAAAAGACTCTGATGCTGGGAGGGACTGGGGGAAGGAGGAGAAGGGGACAACCAAGGATGAGATGGCTGGATGGCATCACGGACTCGATGGATGTGAGTCTGAATGAACTCCGGAAATTGGTGATGGACAGGGAGGCCTGGCGTGCTGCGATTCATGGGGTCGCAAAGAGTCGGACACAACTGAGCGACTGAACTGAACTGAAAAGTCTATATAGCACAAAATTCGATTCTCCATATTCTTACTCCTGTCTTTCATGACATTCAATCAGTAGACACCAGCTGTTTCTGAATATTTTTTGCTTTCATTAAATTAATGGAAATTACACTGTATATTTCTCAAAGTCCAACTTAAATCTCATCTTTCACAAATGTGTCTTTCATGTTCTAATTAATGAAAGTATGAGAAACAGAGATCTTTTAGGGCATTAAACTATTCTATCTAGGGCAGCAAGAGTGTAATAGAAAATGACAAGAAATACACTTGAAAGATTTTAAAAAGTACCATATCACAAAGGGAGTGATACATATTATGTTCAGGAAGTTGGACTTCCTATGATCCCTAGGAGAGCATTTCATATTAGATAAGATCATAGACTCCAGATTCAGAGCAACTAGATTCTAATTCCTCAGGCAAGTTGTTGAACTTCTAGAAGGTAAAGTTTTCAAATCAATAGTGAGTGGAATAACAGTTTCAGGTTCTTAGGAGGTAGGTGATAAGTGAGATACCACACGTAACATACTTGGCAGAGTACCTGGCACCTAGCAAAACTCAGTCCATGTTTACCCACTTATATATTAACAGTGAGACTACTCATGGGGTGTGGTTAAAACACAATATTTTTATTCCTTTATTCANGTGGTAGGTGATAAGTGAGTTACCACACATAGTACTTGGCAGAGTACCTGGCACCTAGCAAAACTCAGTCCATGTTTACCCACTTATATATTAACAGTGAGACTATTCATGGGGTATGGTTAAAACACAATAATATTTTTATTCCTTTATTCATCTTGTCTGTACCATGTAGCAGTTCTTTCCTTGGTCCTGGTTTATAGCTTCAGTGTGTGCTATAATCTTTTTGGTCATTTACACATGGCAAAAGTGTCCACTTTTAGTAATAAAGTATTTTCACATTAGTAAATAAAATGTCCACTGTTGAGTGGCACTTGATTTACATGGAAAGATTCTGTGCTTCCTGAGCTTCAGTCTGCTCCCGTCTGAGACCTTGCAGTGGGGATTTGGGTGAGCTGAGTCCCTGCTTTCCATCTTTTGCATCTTCCCCGTGTGCCTCTAGCTTGATGAGTGCAATTTCAGAACTTGCCAGGGCAAACCTGTGCAGAGGGAAAAGGGGAGGTTAGGCAAGAAAGTTTAGTTGACTAAGTAGATGAAACAAAATTGGCATGATACTGATAATTTTAATGTGCTTATTAACATACATGGGTTTATTTTAAATTATTCTATATCCATTTTCCATATTTGAAATTTTTACACATTAAGAGCACTAATCCTTTGTTCACTGTGTTACTGATTTCTGGCCTCGTTTGATTTTTTCTTTTAGCCAAAATGCTCTTATGCTTTTAAACTTCTGAAATGTATTTATTTATTATTCAATATATGTCAATGTTTTATAAATGTCCTGTGTGTGCCTGAAAAATTGTGTATGTCTTCATGCCTTCAGTGTTTTCACTATTATAATTTTGTACTTTTTACTGTGCTATTTGTGTTTTCTATATCCATATTCATTTATGTTTGTATATCTTTTCTACCAGTTAATTATCCTTTCAATTCTGGCTGTGAATTTGCCTATTTCCTTTCTTATATGTTAGGTTTTGCTTCATATTTTAAAGCTATTTGATAGAAAGCATTTTAATTAAAGGTTATTATAGCTTTCAAGTTAACTAAATAGTTTACATTATGCAATGTCTCCCCTTATTCCTAATAATAGTTCATCCCTTAAAGGCTCCCCTGTTTGATACTAGTAAGATCATGCCAGTCTTCTTTGTTGGCTAGTATTCACATGATATGTCTTTTCTGTAGTCTTTACAGTGCATCTTCTTATAGATTTGTTTCATTTTTTAAATTACTACATACAAAAAGAATATATGGAAAGTATTAATGTTTTATCCTAGTGTGGGTATAAGGATATCATTTTCAATAGCTTTTAAGATTTTATTGTATAATTAAAATTATAAGATTTTAAATGATTTGGGTAATCTTATTGCTTAGTAAGCATTTACCTGTCCTAATCAATCAGTGAAGTAATTTGATTTGAATATAACCAGTTTTAGTTATTAATGTCAATAAAATTTTATCTTATGAACAGAGATATAGAAAGTTTACTTAGATGCCACTTGTTAACCTTACCAATGCCTCCTAACTAGATCATTTGTTTTCTTTTCCAATATAGTTGCTTTTCTTTACCAATTTATTCAGCTTAATATATCCAGCTAGAATTATTTGTCTTTCTTAAAATGATTCCTAGGATTTAATTTCTATTAAAAGAATTAATTTTATGGCAGCAGCACACAGCATCTGGGAAATTAGTTCCCCAACCAGGGATCAAACCATGCCTCCTGCTTTGGAAGCATGCAGTCTTAACCGCTGGACCACCAGCGAAATCCCTATTTAAGAAAAAAGCAGACTACATTCATAAAACCATAGCATGTTGCAAGTATATCTAAGTAGGCTCTAGAATTAAAGCCAATAAACTATTGATAATATTTTATAAGCCAATAACTATGTGGATATGGATAAAATAAGGTCAATATTTTTAAACTGAACATAATACCAAGATTTTAAAGTATGTTTTTAGAATAGATAAAACTTTATATTCAATATGAAGAGAATTATTTTCTCAAGTTTTCATATGCATAAAAGTGAATTACATATAGGAGGCCAAAGACATGTTTCAGTAAAGAAATCAATTTATTCTGACAAATATAGATATTTAGATTAAATGATGATACTTTAAAATTCTAATGCACATTTGCTTAGATTCCAGATAGAGAGTTAAAGAATTGATCAAAAGAGATTGAGAGCCATTATGTGAGGACATGAGATGTATAAATGAGAAATACTCAGTCTCATAGCTCATATCTCTTGGAAGCTTTCTCTGTGAGTGGAAGAGATCAGAAAATCCCTGGATGTACTTAGTCCCAGATGCCTCTAGTAAATGAAAAAGAATCAATAATCCCCCCAAAAGAAAAACGGTTGGGTAACAGTAGGTTTTCCTGTGGACCTTTATGCTTGTCTGTAAACAATGGACAGAACAATTATGGCCTGTGGAACTACTGAATGAGAGAAATGGAGAACAATAGAAAGTTCTCAAGAAAGTTCTATCTCTATGAGGCAGGTGATTTCTTCTGTGATGGGAAAATAGATCTGTCATGAACATAGCCACCCTGCCATTAGTTAATCTCTAGAGCAATAACTCCAGGATTTGTAAAATTATAATACGTATACATATGTACCACTATAAATATTTATTTATTTCTTCATAGAATCTTTAGAAAACAGCCAAAAAGAAAAAGAGACATAACATTTCTGGAAAAGAATCTGAGAAAAATTTACAGTAGGCAGCTTCAGGATGTCACTGAAAGAAAACTTCATACCATTTTATTCAAGAGATTTAGTTGTGACCTTTACAAACAAAGGAAAAACCAAAATTAGATGATGCTAAAAGTCCTTAATATCTGAGGGATTGTATGTGGATATTTCACATTTCTCCCTAACTTGGGTTTCTTCCCAGCAACCTTCTTAGCGCCCACTTAGCTTCTTTGTTTCTCAAGGTGTATATCAAAGGATTAAGTGAGGGTGTCACTACAGTGTAGAAGAGGGTGAGGAATTTACTGTAATTCTGTGTGTATTTGCTTTTGGGTTGGATGTAGACAGAAATTATTGTCCCAAAAAACAAAAACACAACAATTAGGTGGGACCCACAAGTCCCAAATGCTTTCCTCCTGCCTTCAGTGGATTTTATCCTCAGCACACTCCTAACAATGCAGCCATAGGAGACCAGAATAAGCCCCAGAGGTATCACCACATAGAGGACAGAAGCTATGGAGAGCTCGTTTTCCAGGAAGGTTGTGTTCACACAGGCAATCTTAATCAGGGCAGGCTCCTCACACATGAAGTCATCCACCAAGTGATGGCTGCAGAGAGGCAACTGGAAAACAAGGATGGTCTGAACCGTGGACTCCACAAAGCCACTGATCCAGGCCAGAGCTGCTAGTTGCTGGAGAAGCTTTGGGTGCATGATCACTCCATAGTGGAGGGGTCGACAGATAGCATTGAAGCGGTCATAGGCCATAACGGTCAGCAGGACACACTCCGTGGAGCCCAGCCCCAAAGCAACATACAGCTGGATCACACAACCAGTGTAGCTAATGGTCTTGTCAGGCCCCTTGAGATTCCACAGCATCTGTGGGACAACACTGGTGGTGAAACAGAGGTCCAGGAAGGAGAGATTGGAGAGGAAGAAATACATGGGTGTGTGGAGTTTGGGGTTAAAGTATGAGACCAGGATGATCGCTGTGTTCCCCATCAGTGTCAGGATGTATATGATAGAGACGACAAGAAGGAGAACCATCTCCAGGTGGGGCTGGTCAGAAAAGCCCAGTAGGATGAAACCTGCTGGAGTGCTAGCATTTGTTCCTTTCATTGCTTAATTGTGAGTCACCATTCTTGGTCATTCCTATTTTCTTCCTGTGGGAAAGAAAGTCAGATATCATAACCAAAAAAATATAACAAACTAAGTAAATGAGCACTTTGACATTGATTTTTTAATATAGAGAAATAACAGAGTAAAATTACACAAAATAAACTGTATAACAAGTTTTCTTGCTGTGTAAAGAAACACACAGAGTCTGAAAACACCAAATTCATTGCAAGGATATGTATAAACATAGAATTGAGATAGGTATACAAGCTGGATTTAGAAAAGGCAGAGAAACCAGAGATCAAACATAGAATTAAGATAGATATACAAGCTGGATTTAGAAAAGGCAGAGAAACCAGAGATCAAACCATCTGCTGGATCACTGAAAAAGCAAGAAAACATCTAGTTTTCCTTTATTGACTATGCCAAAGTGTTTGGCTGTGTGGATCACAACAGTGTGGAAAATTCTTAAAGAGATGGGAATACTAGCACACACGACCTGCCTCCTGAGAAATCTGTATTCAGGTCAAGAAGCGAGTTAGAAGTGGACATGGAACAACAGACTGGTTCCAAATCGGGAAAGAAGTATATCAACGCTGTATACTGTCACCCTGCTTATTTAACTAATATGAAGAGCACATCATGCGGAAAGCTGGGCTGGATGAAGCGCAAGCTGGAATCAAGATTGCTGGCAGAAATATCAATAACCTCAGATATGCAGATGACACCATCCTTATGGGAGAAAGTGAAGAAGAACTAAAGAGCCCATTGATGAAGGTGAAAGAGGAGAATGAAAATGTTGGCCAATTTAACATTCGTAAAACTAAGATCATGGCATCTGGTCCCATCACTATATGGCAAACAGATGTGGAAACAATGGAAATAGTGAGAGACTATTTTTCTGGCCTCCAAAATCACTGCAGATGGTGACTGCATCCATGAAATTAAAAGATGCTTGCTCCTTGAAAGAAAAGCTATGACCAACCTAGACAACATATTAAAAAGCAGAGACATTACCTTACCAGCAAAGGCTCGTTTAGTCAAAGCTATGGTTTTCCAGCAGTCATGTATGGGTGTGAGAGTTGGACTGTAAAGACAGCTGAGCGCCAAAGAATTAATGCTGTGGTGTTGGAGAAGACTCTTGAGAGTCCCTTGGACTGCAAGGAGATCAAACCAGTCAATCCTAAAGGAAATCAGTCCTGAATATTCATTGGAAGGACTGATGCTGAATACTCCAATACTTTGGCCACTTGATGTGAAGAACCGACTCACTGGAAAAGACCTTGATGCTGGGAAAGATTGAAGGCATAAGGAATGGGGATGACAGAAGATGAGATGGTTGGATGGCATTACTGACTTGATGGACATGAGTTTGAGCAAGCTCTGGGAGTTGGTGATGGACAGGGAAGCCTGGCGTGCTGCAATCCATGGTGTCACAAAAAATCTGACATGACTGACTGACTGAACTGAATTGAACTGAGAATAGACATTAGAGCATAACCCAGAACAGATGTGAGAACTATCTCAAATTCTCTGAAAACAAAATACACGGGCTGCCAACGTGCATAGTGTGAATAACCAAAGAAATGGAAGGTATGATGATTGTTACACGTATTCGTACAGGATAGATGATAGATATAAAAGAAAAATATTGACAAATACACTGAGTGAGCAAGAGTCTGAGAAACAAGGCATATAGAATTCAAAACATGGAACAAAATAGGAATTGTTAGAATTTTCAAAAATGAAGGGTTAGAGATAATTATCATTAATATTCATTGTTTTTCTGTGAAGCAAATAATTACTGGTCTAATAAGTGTGGAGGAAAACTTCTGAAATCTCCCCAGTTGAGTCACATGCCTGCTATTTTATGAATATGCTTTCCAGGAAATTCTATTTACAATCCCCAATAAGCAAGCTCTACCCTATATGACATGAATAGTTCACGTGCTTTAATGTAGTTTTATTACAAGAGTTCATGAATTCAGCCACTAATACAATCCAATGACCTTCCCTAAAGTAAGTTATTTTGAATGTATCAGTGTCTTTACACTATTAACTTGCAAAGATTAAGAAACACAGGTATGAAAATTTGTACTTCTGCAAGATCAATTTTGAGGTCTTCAAAACAGGTGCAGTCTTTTATCTTGGAGATTGAATCTAAACAAGTTACTTAAAAACAAACAAATAAACAACAAAACCATCCAATGACAATACTGATCTCCCTTAAGTATCCTAGCAAGAAAATTAAACTTAACTTCTAAGAATCCTTCACCTTGATAGCACCTCTCAGGCAATTATTACACAGTCCAGTTTAGAGAGAATAAGTGGCTTATTTTCTTTGGCATCCATAGTAATAATCAGTTGCATTTTAAATTTTGGCCAAGACAAAACTCTCATGTATTTTGCATAAAGGATGATAATTATTTCCAGAATTATAGCAAAAGAAAGAAACTGATCTTGGTGGTCACATTGGTTAGCATTTTTGTATCTGCCCATGCATTTTGGGCGGATACAAAACCCTGAGTGTTATGATGTTATGATGTTAAAACCCTGAGTGTTATGATGCACCAAAAGTGACATTGACCTTACCTGCCTAAATTTCCTCTATTATTCAGTAAAGTGTAAAACAACTGTGCTTTTGAGAGATCCAACATCTCCTGGGGAGAAGACAGCACATGATGGCCTCACTTTGCTTGATGTAACTCTACAATGTCACCATTTTTTCTTGTGTATTTATGTTACAAGAAAAAGCAACAATTCCCCGGCAGACACCACACTTAACCTGATCTCGCTCCCTTTCACATTTCTGTTCTTAATCAAGATGAGGACAAAGGGATTTATATCTGGAAAGAGATGAAGCTGGGAAGTATTCCAGAATTTAGAATAAATCTCAGTTTATACATGAAAAACTGCTTTTGTTCACTGCTAAATACAAGTAGCTCTGGGTTTCCTCAACTTTTAAAATTGATTTTCTTTTTTTCCCCCACCTAAACAGCAAAGTACTGCTTTCCAGAAAGAAGGACAATCCAGCTGTGGAGATTCTTGGGGATTTTGATGAGAAGTTCAATCATGATCCCAGATCTAGGACAAGCAGTGGAGGAACCCCATGTGTGCAGTTTGTTGGCTCCCTTTTTCCTGTAATCTCATGGCTCAAGTCTCTTCAAATAGATAGCTTGCTTACTCTGCACATACCTCTGGAGTTCTACCCAACCAGCTTTCCATCATTATATTAGAGAGGGAGACAGGTCCCTGGAGAGAGAAGAGCCACAGAGATATGTGCTTCTGTTGCTGCTGGAAAACAATCAATTGCAAACCAGCTTCTAAACATTCATGTGCAAAATTGTCAGTGTTATTTAGATATTATCTTAAAAGATTTATATTTCAAATTAGTTCATTAAAATTTTTATTAAACTCAGTTTTGAACATAATATGGAGATATACATACATTTGGAAATACATGCTTGAAGTTTCTACACAATTAATGAAGATCCAAGAATAGATCTATAGACTTCTGGGTAATAGGAAATGTTGAGGAAGAAGTGGAGTCTAATATAAAAGGGGAGAGGCTATTGCAAATTCATGAACGTTTCTGTGAAGTGGCTAAAAATAAAGTTTTCATATCAGAAAAGATTCATTGCTACACATAGAGCCTTGTTATTACTTCTTAAAGAATTGGCATTTTTTTAATAGTTGCTTTTAAAACACATGATGTACATTCTGCTTTGTGTGAAATGATCCACTGGGTGCAGTATTTTTACAGTGGATATAAGTATATGTGTAGAATAATACTTGCATGTATTATACATGCATAATTATAATACAATTTGATAATAAAGTTCATTTGTCTATCCAAAAATTCAACCTAGTAAATTTGAAGATCTAATTAGTTTTATTGAAAGAGTCATGAGTTGGGCAGCATTCCAGTACCAGCTATACTAAACAGGAGGAATTTCTAGGCAGAAGGGGAAAGAGTGGAATGTTTCAGTCTTAGGTTACTTGCATGTGAGGGATGGTCTGGGCCTACGTGCCAGATTACCTCACTGGTGCCGACTAGAAAATTGCAGACTGATTAAGGCTACATTCCTCGGAGAGGTTGTATTTAAATTAGGGACTTGGTCTTGTTTTGCTGAAGTGGTCTGAGAACAGCTGCCTCTATTTGGGGTCTTTTTTTTCTTTTTTAACACAGAGTAAGAGTCTCAGTTCAGTTCAGTCGCTCAGTCGTGTCCGACTCTGCGACCCCATGAACCGCAGCATACCAGGCCTCCCTGTCCCATCTCCAACTCCCGGAGTCCACCCAAACTCATGTCCACTGAGTTGGTGATGCCACCCAACCCACTCATCCTCTGTCATCCCCTTCTCCTCCTGCCTTCAATCTTTCCCAACATCAGGGTCTTTTCAAATGAATCAGCTCTTCGCATCAAGTGGCAAAAATATTGGAGCTTCAGCTTCAACACCAGTCCTTCCAATGAACACCCAGGACTGATTTCCTTTAGGATGGACTGGTTCATGGCACCAAATATGATTCTCCATATTCTTACTCTTATCTTTCACAATATTCATCTTATGTTCAATCAGTACGCACCCAGCAGTTTCTGAATATTTTTTCCTTTCATTAAATTCATGGAAATTACATCGCATCTACTTTTCAAAGTCCCACTTAAATCTCATCTTTCACAAATGTGTCTTTCATGTGCTAATTAATAAAAATATGAGAAAAGGGGATCTTTTAGGGAATTCAAGTATTCTATTATAAGAGAGTATGTTAGGAAATGACAAGAAATACACTTGGAAGATTTAAAAAAGGACCATATCACAAAGGAACTGATGTATATTATGCTAAGGAGGTAGGACTTCCTATGATCCCAAGGAAAGTATTTCATATTTGATAAGGTCATGGGACTCCAGATTCTGACTAACTTAAGTTCTAATTCCCAGGGCAAGTTATCAAACTTCTAGAAGGTAAAGATTTCAAAACTATAGTGAGTGAAGTAACAGTTTCAAGTTCCTAAGGTGGTAGGCGATAAGTGAGATACCACACGTGACGTACTTGAGTACCTGGCACCTAGCAAAACTCAGTCCATGTTTACCCACTGATATAGTAATGGTGAGATTACTCATGGGATGTGGTTAAAACACAACAATATTTTTATTCCTTTATTCATCTTGCCTGTACCATGTAGCATTCTTTCCTTGGTCCTGGTTTATAGCTTCAGAGTGTGCTGTAATCTTTTTGGTCATTTACAAATGGTAAAAGTGTCCACTTATAGTAATGAAGTATCTTCACATTAGTAATTAAAATGTCCGCTGTCAAGTGACACTTAATTTACATGGAAAGATTCTGTGTTTCTGAGCTTCAGCCTGCTCCCGTCTGAGACCTTGCAGTGGGGATTCGGGTGAGCTGAGTCCCTACTTTCCATCTTGTGCATCTTCCCCTGTGCCTGTAGGTTGATAAGCGCAATTTCACAACTTACCAGGGCAAACCTGTGCAGAGGGAAAAGGAGAGGTTAGGCAGGAAATTTTAGTTGACTAAATAGATCAAACAAAATTAGCATGATATTGATAATTTTAAAATGCTTGTTAACATACATGGGTTTATTTTAAATTATTCTATATCCATTTTCCATTATTTGAAAGTTTTACAAATTAAGAGCACTAATACTTTGTTCACCATGTTTCTGATTTCTGGCCTCATTTTATTTTTTTTTAGCCAAAATGCTCTTATGCTTTTAAACTTCTGAAATGTATTCATTTATAATTCAATATATGGTCAATGTTTTATAAATGTCCTGTGTGTGCCTGAAAAATTTTTGTATGTCTTTATGCCTTCAGTGGTTTCACTATATTTATTTTGTAATTTTTGCTGTGCTCTTTATATTTTCTATATCCATATTCATTTATGTTTGTATATCTTTTCTACCAATTTTCCATCTAATGCTGGCTATGATTTTGCCAATTTCCTTTCTTACTTGTTAGGTTTTGCTTCATATTTTGAAGTTATTTGATAGAAAGCATATTAATTTAAGATTATTATAGCTTTCAAGTTAACTAAATCGTTTACATTATGCAATGTCTCTCCTTATTCCTAATAATAGTTCTTCCCGTAAAGGCTACCCTTTCTGATACTAGTAAGATCACGCCAACCTTCTTTTTTGGCTAGTATTCACATGGTATGTCTTTTTTGTATTCTTTACAGTGAAGCTTCTTATAGACATCTTATTTTTTAAATTACTCTACTGGCTTCCCTGGTGGCTCAGAGGTTAAAGCGTCTGCCTCTAATGCGGGAGACCCGGCTTCGATCCCTGGGTCGGGAAGATTCCCTGGAGAAGGAAATGGCAATCTACTCCAGTATTCTTGCCTGGAGAATCCCCCGGACGGAGAAGCCTAGTAGGTTATAGTCCACGGGGTCGCAAAGAGTTGGACACGACTGAGCGACTGAACTGAACTGAACTACATACAAAAAGAATATATGGAAAGTAGTAATGTTCTATCCTAATGTGGACATAAGGATATCATTTTCAATAGCTTTAAAAAAAATATTGTATACTTAAAATTATAAGATTTTAAATGATTTGAGTAATCTTATTGCTTACTAAGCATTTACCTGTCGTAATCAATCAGTGAAGTAATTTGGTTTGAATATAACCAGTTTTAATTACTAGTGTCAATAAAATTTTATCTTATGAACAGAGATATAGAAAATTTACTTAGACACCACTTGTTAACCTTATCAATGCCTCTGACTAAATCATATACTTTCTTCTCCAATATCGTTGCTTTTTTTACTAATTTATTCAACTTCTTAATATAGCCAGAAAGAATTTATCTTTGTTAAAATGATCTAGGAATTAATCTCTATTAAAAGAATTAATTTTTTGGCAGCAGCACACAGCATCTGGGAAATTTGTTCCCCAACCAGGGATCAAACCATGCGTCCTGCTTTGGAAGCACACAATCTTAACCACTGGACCACCAGGGAAGTCTCTATATAAGAAAAAAACAGACTATAAAGCCATAGCATGTTGCAAGTATATCTAAGCAGGCTCTAGAATTAAAGCCAATAAGCTATTGATAATATTTTATAAACAAATAACTATGCGGAAATGGGTAAAATAAGGTCAATATTTTTATACTGAACATATTACCAAAATTTTAAAGTACGTTATTGCTGCTACTGCTAAGTCGCTTCAGTCCTGTCCGACTCAGTGCAACCCCATAGATGGCAGCCCACCAGGCTCCCATGTCCCTGGGATTCTCCAGACAAGAACCCTGGAGTGGGTTGCCATTTCCTTCTCCAGTGCATGAAAGTGAAAAGTGAAAGTGAAGTCGCTCAGTGTCTGACTCCTAGTGACCCCATGCAATGCAGCCTACCAGGCTCCTTCATCCATGGGATTTTCCAGGCAAGAGTACTGGAGAGGGGTGCCATTGCCTTCTCCGAAAGTATGTTATTAGAATAGAAAAACTTTATATTCAAAATGAAGAGAATTATTTTCTAAAGTTATGATATCCATAAAGATGAATAAAACATAGGAGGCCAAACACATGTTTTGGTAAAGAAATCTATATATTGTGACAAATATAGATATTTGGATTAAATGACAATATTTAAAATTCTAATGCATATTTGCTGAGATTCCAGATCGAGAGTTAAAGAACTGATCAAAAGAGATTGAGAGCCATTACGTGAGGACAAGAGATGATAAATGAGAAATACTTGGTCTCATGGCTCATATCTCTTGAAAGCTTTCTCTGTGGTTGGGAGAGATCAGAAAAATCCGTGGATGTACTTAGTCCTAGATGCCTCTAGTAAATGAAAAAGAATCAATAANAGTTAAAGAACTGATCAAAAGAGATTGAGAGCCATTACGTGAGGACAAGAGATGATAAATGAGAAATACTTGGTCTCATGGCTCATATCTCTTGAAAGCTTTCTCTGTGGTTGGGAGAGATCAGAAAAATCCGTGGATGTACTTAGTCCTAGATGCCTCTAGTAAATGAAAAAGAATCAATAAACCCCCCAAAAGAAAAACTGTTAGGTAATTGTTGATTTTCCAGTGGACCTTTATGTTTGTATGTAAACAGTGGGCAGAACAGTTATGGCCTGTGAAACTACTGAATGAGAGATCTGGAGAACAATAGAAAGTTCTCAAGAAAGTTCTATCTCTATGAGGCAGGTGATTTCTTCTGTGATGAGAAAATAGATCTGTCATGAACATATCCGCCCTGCCATTAGTTAATCTCTAGAGCAATAAGTCCAGGATTTGTAAAATTATAATACATATACATATGCACCACTATAAATATTTATTCATTTCTTCATAGAATCTTTAGAAAACAGCCAAAAGAAAAAAGAGACATAACATTACTGGAAAGGAATCTCAGAAGGATTTACAGTAGGCAGCTTCAGGATGAAAGAAAATTTCATACCATTTTATTCAGGAGAT
>SJYT01035376.1:0-66745 GCA_006410635.1 Cephalophus harveyi
GTCGCAAATAGTTGGACACAACTGAGCGACTGAACTGAACTGAATATTTTCTAGACTTATTGAAATATCAAAGTAATTTAAAAAAACATGTGAATGAATATCTGTATTTACATGCATGTACCTCTGCTTTCTTTGGATCTGACTACTGGGCATAGCAATGCAGGGTGTGCCATGTGGTGTTTAAATTCTCCTATCATGTCACTTACAGATCCAGTTTTAATGTTATTTCTTGCGAAGTTTTTATAGACATAAACGTGATTGGAGATGCTAAAATTGCATGAAAGTGCTCTATTATATTACACAGCTTTCCCAGTGATACCAAGAATGCTCACATTAATATTTATAAAGATTATCAAAATAGAAACATAAAATTAGAAACAATCTTTTATAGAGATCTTTGGATTCCAGAATATTTGGCTGGTTTATGGAAACTGGTTTTAGAAACACTACTGCTTGGCTTAGTCCACAATCAAATTTATAACTAGCTGGTTTTAGAAAGTATTCTCTTCTGCAGATCTAACTCAGATCTTAGTTCCTCTGTGAAACTGTGTGTAATTTGGGAGGGTGTTTAAAAAAATTAAGCTAAGGTCCGTCTAGTCAAGGCTATGGTTTTTCCTGTGGTCATGTATGGATGTGAGAGTTGGACTGTGAAGAAGGCTGAACGCTGAAGTATTGATACTTTTGAACTGTGGTGTTGGAGAAGACTCTTGAGAGTCCCTTGGACTGCAAGGAGATCCAACCAGTCCATTCTGAAGGAGATCAACCCTGGGATTTCTTTGGAAGGAATGATGCTAAAGCTGAAACTCCAGTACTTTGGCCACCTCATGCGAAGAGTTGACTCACTGGAAAAGACTGTGATGCTGGGAGGGATTGGGGGCAGGAGGAGAAGGGGACGACTGAGGATGAGATGGCTGGATGGCATCACTGACTCGATGGACGTGAGTCTGGGTGAACTCCGAGAGATGGTGATGAACAGGGAGGCCTGGCATGCTGCAATTCATGGGGTCGCAGAGTCAGACACGACTGAGCGACTGAACTGAACTGATATTAGTCAGGATTCTCCAAAGAAAGAGATTAATTGCAAGCAATTGACTCACACCATTGTGGAGGGTGATAAGCTCCAAATCTGAAGGATAGGACTGTAGGTTAGAGACTCAGAGAAGAACTACACTTTGAATCAAAGACCATCTGCTGGAAGAATTCCTTTTTGTGGCTCTGGGTGGTGGGGGAGGTCCTCTCTGTTTTGTTAAGGCCTTCAACTGATAGGATGAGGCCCATCCATGTTATGGAAAGTAATCTGTGTTACTTAAGTGACTTAAATGTTAATTCCATCCCCAAAATACCTTCACAGAAAGATCCAGAATAATGTTTGACTCACTATGTGGGCACTGTGGCCCAGCCAAGCTGACACATAAAAGTAACAGTCACATTTGCTTTATAGTTTTTGTCTATGGCTGGATTATCCATGTGTTTTTCTGTCTGCACTAGACCATTCAGGTATGACCTAAATCAAATCCCTTATGACTATACAGAGGAAGTGAAAAATAGATTTAAAGGAGTAGACCTGATAGACAGAGTGCCTGGTGAACTATGGACGGAGGTTCGTGACTTTGTACAGGAGACAGGAATCTAGACCATCTCCAAGAAAAAGAAATGTGAAAAAGCAAAATGGCTGCCTGAGGAGGCCTTACAAATAGCTGTGAAAAGAAAAGAAGCAAAAAGCTAAGGAGAAAAGGAGAGATATACTCATCTGAATGCAGAGTTCCAAAGAATAGCAGGGAGAGATAAGAAAGCCTTCCTCAGCGATCAATGCAAAGAAATAGAGGAAAACAACAGAATGGGAAAGACTAGAGATCTCTTCAAGAAAATTAGAGATACCAAGGGAACATTTCATGCAAAGATGGGCTCAATAAAGGACAGAAATAGTATGGACCTAACAGAAGTAGAAGATATTAAGAAGAGAAGGAGGCATAGATTTTCTGAGTTCTTAGAAATAATTTATTTGTAATATTGGTGATTACAGGACTCATGTTTGTTTCAAACCATGTAATTTTGATACAATTAACTTGTACTGAGGGGGCCTGCTGCACACTGGATATTATGATAGGTGTCATTCATGTTTCTCAACTGCTATACGAAGGTATCTGTGTTGATCAACAAATTCTTACTCCCTTTTCCTGGAGAAAGGATGGAATATTTTAGTTTCTTTCTTTTTTTTTTTGCCATGCCACATAGCATGTGGGATCTTAGTTCACCCTCCAGGAGCGGAACCTGTGCCCCTGCAGTGGAAGCATGGAGTCCTAACCTCTGGACCTCCAGAGAAGTCTTCTGGAGCATGCTTCTTTGTGCCCTTCCTTGTTTCATTCTGAAAAACCTCTAATATAATTTCAGGGATTGATTTAAGGCTTTTGGGGTGGGGTGGGGTGGAGGAAGCAGTGCTCTTGAATTTTTCCATCTCAAGTGCAGGCATATTGAATTGTTTCAAAGAAATCTCACGCAGTTTCCCAAGTGTGTATGTGATTCTTTGTCTTCCGCGCAGTAGTCCCCGGTGGAGACATTAGAGTATTTAACTATGGTTCTGAGCTGTATTGCGTCCACTCCAAATGTATGTGCTGAAGCCTTCCAACCCAGTATTTCAGAATGTGACTGCTGGAGTTAAGGTCCTTAAAGAGCTAGTTAAGTTAAAGGGAACTCAATAGGGTGGCCTTGATCCAGTACACATGGGGTCCTTATAAGAAAAGGTTAGGACACAGACACTCAGAGAAAAGACCAAGTGAAGACCCAAGGAGAGGACTGACATCAGCAAAATATGGCTCAGAAGGAACCAACCCAGCAGACACCTTTATCTTGAACTTCCAGCCTCCAGAAATGAGAGAAAGTCAACTTGTTGTTTAAGCCGCCAGTTTGTGTTACAGCAACCTAGCCAATAAGATGACCATGGATTTTTCAGAGACACTGTTTCTTATCACAATCAGATTCTTCTTTTTCATTTTTTCATTCCTTCTGCAGCCAAAACTTGCTCTCCTGCCTGGCTTCTGCAGTCAGAGGCCTTGCAAAACTTGCTATTTGGAGCAGAACATACCAAGCTGAAACAACCCTGAAAGTGAGATGAATCTTGGCTTTGAATCTTTTCTTACCACTGTAAATGGCTACAGGGTTTAGGCTAAAGTATTTAAGAAGGTCTTGGCATTGCTTTGCATTTGATCAGCAAAAACCACACGCAATGGTTGGGTGGGTGGGGGGAGGGTGCCCTGCTCTGTTTTTCTGGATGACTCTGGTGTAATTAAGGATGCCTGTGAAAACCAATCTGATGTTTTAGATCTGGGCAGGGGCCAGTTAGCCGCAGTCTCTATCTGTAGATTGTAGCCAACTTTGCAGTCATTCTTAGGGGGAAAAAAAAAAGCACAGGCCGGTCAATGTAGTTTCATTGTTGCACCTGGAAATCTAAAAGAAAACAGCCTTCTGGGGCAGTATCTTTGACCCTCTACTAAGCTTAATAACTTCTTATTATTGTTAACGATTTCATGTGAACCACAAGAGACTCCCTTTCTTCTTTCTCCATGGATTCTTTTACTTCAGAAAACATGCAAAAAGCATACATAATCACATGTTTGTGTGTTAGTCACTTAGTCATATCCTACTCTTCAACCCCATGGACTGTAGTCCGCTAGGCTCCTCTGTCCATGGAATTCTCCAGGCAAGAATACTGTAGTGGATTGCCATTTCGTTCTCCAGGGGGATCACATATTTAAGATATATAGTTTTAGTGTTTTTCAATACTGACATATAGGGGAAAAAAAAATCCTTAAGATGTCTTCCTTCTTTCTCCAAACATTGATGCTGATGCTATCTTTAGTTCAGATGATTAGATAATGAACATGTTGCATGAAGAGGGTTATGTGGTCACTGCTGAAATTCTTATATGTAGTCATAAGATTACTTTTGGATATCTTTTTCAACTTCCTGGATCCTCTTGAAGTTCAATGAAAATGTATCTCTTTCTATCCTTGATCAAACAGCTTAATCTTCCCCTGTCTACGATTTTCAATTATACTGGCTTTGAAAGGTCTGAGGACGTTGTATTAAAGACATTGCAAACAGTCTGGCATTATTGTAAGCTGTGCAGACTCAAATCCCTCATGAAACCTAGATCTCAATTTATCATCACCCCCAGGCATGTCTGCATTTTCTATAAACAAATTGGAATTATTTCCCCTTTTGATCTGGATATACTAAAAAAGAAATTTCTCATTTTGGGATAGAAGCTTGACTTTTTTTTTTTTTTAAGTTAGTGAAGCTTGTTCCTGATAGAAGAGTGGAATTGGGAGTCCACCAGCCCTGCAAGTTTCCCACCTCTTTCTTTTAAAGAAAAATTTTTTTATTAGAGCATAGTTGCTTTACAATGTTGTATTAGTTTCTATTGTACAACAAACTGAATCAGCTAAATGTATACATATATCCCCTCTTGTTTGGATCCTTCCCATTTAGGTCACCACAGGGCATTGAGTAGAGTTCCCGGTGCTATATAGTAGGTTCTCATTAGTTATCCCTTTTATATATAGTATCAATAGTGTATATATGTCAATCCTAATCTCCCAATTCAATCCCCTCCCTTTTTCCCTTGGTATCCATATGTTTGTTCTCTACACACGTGTCTCCTATTTCTGCTTTGTAAATAAGATCGTCTATACCATTTTTTCAGATTCCACATATATGTGTTAATATACTGTATCTGTTTTTCTCCCTACCTCTTTCTTTAGCTAAAGGAAGGACTTGAAAAAGGAAATTAACCTCAAGCCTCTTTCAACTTAAATCCAATGGACATCTCCCATGCTGGCAAAGGCAGGTGATAGGGAATCAGAAAGGAGACAATATTAAGTGTTACCCAGGGGACTCCTCATTTTAAGTAGAGAACCCATCACCTTTAGCCTATCTTTCCTCAATCTTTGAAACTGACACTGTCAGTTTCAGACCAGAGCACATGCAGAGTGGCAGCTTTGTGAGCCTATCTATTCCTTTTCCTTGTTCAGGTTTCATTATCTTTTTCATCCAAGGTGAGCATGAGCTTTTAGGCAGGGCTCAGAAAACAACTGTTTGGCTTGAATACAAGAATTTTCTTACATTCTTGCAGGACTAATTTTCTCCATGCAAAGCACAAAAATTTGTTGTTCAATAAATTTCCATCTCTTCCCCAAGTACAATAAATTTGATTATTTATCCAAAGTTTCGTTACATTGAAAGAGAGCACTACATTGAGGTGATGCTTCAAAGGGAGCAGCTTTGACACAAAGAAGTAACATGTTTTTGTTTCCTGGGTTTATTAAAAGATACCTCCTTTAGATCAGAGTCTGAATGCCTGTATGTGGTAAATAAAAAACCTGAAATTTAAAAAAGTGAACTTTTTTTTTTAATCCAGTAGAATTCTCTGTGTAGGTCAAGGAAATGCCAGACTTAACAGATGTCTTACGCTGTGCCCTGAAGGTCAATAAATTAGAGTTTTGTTGAACCAGGAAGAGGAAGGAATTCCAGAACTTCAGGTCCCCAAATGGAAATGCCCCTCAGGACAAGTCTAAACTAGGGAAATAGCACTGGAGCTCTTCCAAGGCAGTTGGCCCAGCGCAGTGTAACTCATTTCTGGGCCCCCTGAAGCTGTTTGTTCAACTCTGCAGTCTACAACGTTACAGTGTCAAAGGGAGTTAATCATTAGCAAGTGTGAATAATGTCAGTGTAACAAGGCATGATTGCAATTCCCTCTGCCTTGACAATGTTTTGCACATTTGTCAGAATAAAAAAACGAACAAACAAAAACAGAACCACCATACACACCGTGTGACCACATGTGAATGTGAAGTGTTGCATGGAATCTGGGGAGCTGTTAATTCACTTTCTAGCATTTTAAATCACCACTCTCATTTTCCTGGAGGAGAGGATGGTGTGGTATTCTCCAGATGAACTAAGGATTCCTGACTGGCCTGGGGTGGTCCGATCTAGCTCAGGTAACTGGTGTTCAGAGAACTGGTCTTTGGCGAAGGAGCTGAAGATGTAGATGTATGACCCTCAGCCTCGCCATTCTCCTTCTCCTATGCCAAAGCCACTAAATTATGCTTGAGAAGTAATGTGGACCCAGTTGTGATCCAGAGCCTCATATGCCTCCTGGGCTGGGGCGTCATAGTGAATCCAAGACCTCTCTCTGGATGAGAATCATAAGAGCCCTAGGTTCTGGAATTCTGAGGTTAGGGACAGGATGAAAAGAAACATTCCAGCAGCACCGAAGGACTGATTTTTATTTTTTGACTCATCTGAATTCTGATTGAAAAAAGGATAGTCATCCTAAAACACAGTCAAGAATTCCAGTAGCCACTCAACATGGCTCTATGGTTTGGTTTCAGAGTCAAGGGGACGAAGAAGCACTCAACCAAGCTCACCAAGGCAACAGCTGCGTCCCTCACTCTGGGGAGTTGCTGAACATCAGCTACATGTTATCTCTTGGATAATCATAAAGTTCTTCCAAGAAGATGCACAGGCTTCATCTTTTCCTGGGACTAGTGCCCTAAAAGATGCCCTTCTTCACTTAATACAGCTCCACAGATTCCTTTTGTTGCTCAGTCCAGAAAGTCAGGGCACAATGAGTCAGCTGCACATCCCAAGATCTCAAGGGACCTTTCTCCTCTCTCTTCCTGCTGCCATGGGCTTAGTTCAACCCTTGTAATTTCTCTCTTGCTAACTTTCATGATCCTCAAACTCCAACAGTATGCTACGAGAGTCACCTCTTTAAAATCAAGACTTGATCCCGGCACTCCCCTGCACATTCTGTATACCCATTCCCTATGGATAAAGTCCAGCCCTTGGGTGGTTGTTTAGTCTCTCAGTCGTATCCGACTGTTTGTGACCTCATGGACGCACGCCAGGCTTCCCTGTCCTTCACTATCTCCTGGAGTTTGTTCAGACTCACGGCCCTTGGGTACAGTCTGCCATTTACTTTCTAACTAGGCCCACTCTGGTCCCATATTTGTACTCTGTAGCTTTAAACCACATTCTGAAAGTTTATGTATCATGAACTTCCACACCTCCTGTCTCCTTCAAGCTGTTCCCTTTACCTAGGACACCCTCTATGAATGGCCAGCTTGAAAAAAAGAAGTCTCAAAGAAGCTAAATCTATTTGTAGGTGTATATATATATAATATATATATAAACCAAAACACGGGTATTTGAAAGATACACACATCCCAATGTTCACTGCAGCATTATTTATGATTGCCAAGATATGGAAGCAACCTAAGTGTCTGTCTATCAAACAGATGAATGGATAAAGAAGATGAGGTATATACACCCAATGGAATACTACTCAGCCATAAAAAAGAACGAAATTTTGCCATTAGCAGTGACGTGGATGGACTTGGAAGGGGTTATGCTAAGTGAAAAAAGTCAAACAGAGAAATAAAAATGCTGCATGATATCACTTATATGTAGAATCTAAAGAATACAATAAAGTAGAGAATGAAACAGAAAAGTGCAGACTGACAGATATAGAAAACAAACTAGTGGTTACCAGTTCAGGGGCAACTTTGGGGGAGGGGTGGTAGTTACAAGCTATTGGGTGTAGGTCAGGCTCAGGTATGTATCGTCCAACATGGGGAATATAGCCAATATTTTGTGTATGTGCTCAGTCACATACATGGCTGTGTGCTCAATTGTGTCCAACCCTTTGCGACCCCAAGGACTATAGCCCACCAGGCTCCTCCATCCATAGAGATTCTCCAGGCAGGAATACTGGAGTGGGTTGCCACACTCTCCTACAATATTTTGTAATAACTGTAAATGGAAAGTAACCTTTCAAAATTGTATTAAAAAATTTAGAAGTTGTTCTTTTACTGCCATTCTCTTTGTCCTCTCTCTTACTACCACTGCCTTAAACTGAGTACCCCTCTCTATATTCCCTAAGTCCCTATCAGAGCATTTACCACAATGTATTTATGTCTGTCTCCTTTTAGACTATAAGGGTCTGGCTGTTGCTGCTGCTGCTAAGTTGCTTCAGTCATGTCCGACTCTGTGTGACCCCATAGACAGCAGCCCACCAGGCTCCCCCATCCTTGGGATTCTCCAGGCAAGAACACTGGAGTGGGTTGGCATTTCCTTCTCCAATGCGTGAAAGTGAAAAGTCAAAGTGAAGTCACTCAGTTGTGTCCGACTCTTAGCGAGCCCATGGACTGTCGCCCACCAGGCTCCTCCATCCATGGATTTTCCAGGCAAGAGTACTGGAGTGGGATGCCAGTGCCTTCTCCGAAGGGTCTGGCAGGTAGAGGTTATAATCACTTTTTCATCCCCATCTCCTGACACACTGGTTCTGAGTCCTGCGGAAGTTTGTTGAAGGCTAGCTGAAGAGAGCCGAAGGCTAGCCAGTTGTTAGTGTTTATCTTCAAGTAGGGAGACTTGATTCAAAATGTCATGCTCAGGCTTCCCTGGGGGCTCAGTGTTAAAAGAATCCTCCTGCCAGGGCAGGAGACACAGGTTCGAACCCTGATCCAGGAAGATCTGACATGCTGCGGAACAACCAAGCCCGTGTGCCACAACTCTTGAGTCTGTGCATTTCGGCCCAGGGCCCGAAACTCCTGAGCCCATGTGCCACAACTTCCGAGGTCTGCTTGGCCTAGAATCCGTGCTCTGCAAGAAGAGACACCACTGAAGTAAGAAGCCCATGCGTTGCACCTAGAGTAGCCCCTGCTCTCCACAATTAGAGAAAAGCCCATGCAGCTAAGCCATAAATAAATAAAATTTGAAAAATGTCATGCTTGGTTAGATTGCAAAGTGAAATGGTCCTCACTTAGTAATTCTCAGCCTTGCTGCACTTTGCAATCACCTGGAGATCATTAAAAAGTACCGAGGGCAAGTTGGTCTCAGAGGAAGAGGAGCAGGTTTGTTTGGGAGCCGTAAATCCGGGTCCTCTTTCATAAAGTTCCCACCTAGTGGGCCTGGGGTGGGACAGGACATCAGTACTGAAGACACTCCCTGAAGTGATACTAATGTGTGCCAAGTTTGACGTTCATAATTCTCACTGAACCCACTGTATTAAGGGTCCATCGCTATTGGTGTCATTCTAACATTCGTAGCTTTTCACTCTTTCTACTCCAAATACAGAGATCAAACACAGAGAGTCAGACCAAGTATGGGAGTTGCTCCCAACCCTGGCCTCACAAGAGAATCATTACTCAGAAAACTTAAAAAATACTGATTTCCCCAAAAGAAAGAAGAAAATTAAAAAAACCAATACTGATGCCTGGACCTATTCTCTTAAAGGACACATCGACTTCTCTGTATTGCTCCGGATGGCAGCCTCCCAGTAGACCCATTATTGCTCTCTGGGGAGAATGATACTTTGTTTTCAAGATTGTCAGGAGTCAAGGAAGGAGAGAGACTGAGAGAACAGAAAGGGGAGAAAAGGAAGGAGAAAAATAATTACATATGATCCTTCATGGGAATGTTACCAATAATAGATTTAGGTTTCATTTAGAGACACTAAAAATAAGCCATGGAAAACCGTTTTCTCTGCATGTTTCTTCGCCATTGACCCTTGTATTGAATGGTAAATTGTCGCAATGTATGGTAAATTGTCGCAATGTGAACGGATGGTCAAGACTTTACAAGCATTATTTAACATGCTCTGAAATACATTAATTCTTCAAGAGATGGGAATACCAGACCACCTGACCTGCCTCCTGAGAAATCTGTATGCAGTTCAAGAAGCAACAGTTAGAACCGGACATGGAACAACAGACTGGTTCCAAATTGGGAAAGGAGTATATCAAGGCTATATATTGTCACCCTGCTTATTTAACTTATATGTGCTGGATGAAGTGCAAGCTGGAATCAAGATTGCCGGGAGAAATATCAATAACCTCAGATATGCAGATGACATCACCCTTATGGCAGAAAGTGAAGAGGAACTAAAGAGCCCCTTGATGAAAGTGAAAGAGAGTGAGAAACCTGGCTGAAAACTCAACATTCAAAAAACGAAGATCATGGTATCCGGTTCCATCACTTCCTGGCAAATAGTTGGGGAAACAATGGAAACAGAGACAGACTATTTTCTTGGGCTCCCAAATCACTGCAGATGGTGACTACAGCCATGAAATTAAAAGACCTTGCTCCTTGGAATAAAAGCTATGAGAAACCTAGACAGCATATTAAAAAGCAGAGACATTACTTTACCAACAAAGGTCCATCTAGTCAAAGCTTAGTTTTTTCCAGTAGTCATTTATGGGTGTGAGAGTTGACTATTGAGAAAGCTGAGGGTCGAAGAATTGATGCTTTTGAGCTGTGGTGTTGGAGAAGACTCTTGAGAGTCCCTTGGACTGCAAGGAGATCCAACCAGTCAACCCTAAAGGAAATCAGTCCTGAATATTCTTCGGAAGGACTAATCCTAAAGCTGAAACTCCAATAGTTTGGCCACCTGATGTGAAGAACTGACTCATTGGAAAAGACCCTGATACTGGGAAAGATTGAAAGTGGAAAAAGAAGGGAACGACAGAGGATGAGATGGTTGGATGGCATCACCAACTCGAAGGACATGAGTTTGAGGAAGATCCGGGAGTTGGTGATGGACAGGGAAGCCTGGCATGCTACAGTCCATGGGATCACAAAGAGTTGGACACTGAGCGACTGAACTGAAATACAATTCTTCTATTGCTATAGATGTTTGATTTTATTTTACCTCTAAGAAGATATTTTACAATTCTGGAAGAGAAGAATGATTTCATATATGCCTTGGGATCACCCTCAAAATATTTAGTAATGAATTTTGCATAATGTGCATGTGTGCTTAGTTGCTCAGTTGAGTCAGACTCTTTGTGAGCTCATGGACTCTAGCCTGCCAAGCTCCTCTGTCTATGGGAGTTTCCAGGCAAGAATATGGGAGTGGGTTGCCATTTTTTCCTCCAGGATATCTTCTGGGATCCCCTGGGATCAAACCAGTGTCTCCTGCAGCTCCTCCGTTTCAGGTGGATTCTTTACCAGAGTCATCGGGGAAGTCCCTTTGCATATAGCAAATGCCCATTAAATACTTATTGAATGAATGAACAAAGGTATGTTTGTTCTTGATATTTTCAAAAAGTGGTTTTGGATTCATGATTTCTGATATTTGGCATCTATAATTCTATGTTTGTGTAGTTGAAAGATTCATGCTTATTTCTTCTTAGTTAATAAAGAGAAATTGATTCCCCCCCCCCCACATTCTTCTGTCTCTTATACACATCTTCTCAGGTTTCAGGTGCATGTCTTTTAGAGACCGAGGACCAGGAAGGTCAGATTAAAAGTAGCCTTCCCACCCTCTTCTCTAGAGGAAGTAATCTTTCCCCTTCTCTTTCCTTCCTTATAGTGCAAAATGTTTTCAAAAGATACTAATAGTGCAAGATATTACTGTTGACTTACCTGAATGGTTTCCCTATTTTTACTGCATTATAGTAGTGTTTTGGGGTTCAGACTTTGAAGTTTATAGCTGCCTGTGTTCTTGCTCTGGCAGAAAGGCATTCTGTCCTTTGGGCGCCTGCTGCTTCACTCACTGTTTTGAACTACAGCCATATGGGTGTGTGATCAATCTGTCCTGCTCAAGAAATCCAACCAGAGCAAGCAGGGGAACCCATCTGGATGCTCTGTGACTCTCTGACGGGTGGGCAAGCACTGGTCAGCATCAAGCAGACCATGATCGCTTCCAGGTGTCACCAGAGAACCTCTTAGTGAGGACAGCTCATGTGTGCGTGCCTGTCTGCATAGGTGCTCAGTTGTGTCTGACTCTTAGCAACCCCGTGGACTGTAGTCCACCAGGCCCTCTGTCCATGGGATTTCCCAGGCAAGAACACTGGAGTGGATTGATTGTCCTTTCCTTCTCCAGGGGATTTTCCCAACCCAGGGGTAGAGTTTGCCTCTCTTGAATCTCCTGCATTAGCGGGTGGGTTCTTTATCACTAGCCTGAGCTCAGGACACCCTATTCTGAACCTTGATCTCTTGCCACATTCTTTCCTAGTGGGTAGAAGGGAGTAAAGTTAACGGCAGCTCCAGTTCTCATGGGAGTGAAAATTTCCAGCTCTAACTGTGCTGCCTGCATGTGGGGTACGAGAACTACATGGGCAAACAAACTACTCCGTCTCAGTAAGACACTCGGCAAATTTTTTGAGAACTTGAGGGGTCATGTGGATTGGATGATCCAATGTTTAGGCAGTATTAATGGAACCACCAGTTCCTGGATTGCTGATTAGTCATCTGCATCCTGGTTCTATCTTTAATCTGCCCTGTCCAGCATCAGTTATCAGTGACCTGATGAGATCATTCGTGGCACACTGATCGTTTTAGTTGGTTATGGGAAGCAGGATGAACTTAGCAAATACATTCAATGACAGAGTAAAAATTAAAAAATACTGGATCAGTGGGAGGAGTCTAGCAAGATAGATTTCAATAGGGGTAAATGTAAAGTCTCATGCTTGGGTTCAACACACATACACACACACACACTTGACATCAGTTATCAGTGACCTGATGAGATCATTCGTGGCACACTGATCGTTTTAGTTGGTTATGGGAAGCAGGATGAACTTAGCAAATACATTCAATGACAGAGTAAAAATTAAAAAATACTGGATCAGTGGGTGGAGTCTAGCAAGATAGATTTCAATAGGGGTAAATGTAAAGTCTCACGCTTGGGTTCAACACACATACACACACACACACTTGTACTATCGGTGGTTCTTGTCTTCTAAAAGGTGAGGGAGAGGTGTTCTAAAGCCTGGACTTGGGTGTGGCATTCAGGCGTGGGGGATGGGAGTGTAGAGGGCAGGGTGGCCTTGTCCCAGGGAGATGCTGAATGAAAAACTGGCCAAGGGACTTCCCTGGTGGTCCAGTGCCTAAGACTGCATTCCCAATGCAGAGGGGCCCGTGTTCCATCCCTGATCAGGGAACTAGATCCCACATGCTGCAACTAAGAGTTTGCATGCTGTTGCTGCTGCTAAGTCGCTTCAGTCGTGTCCGACTCTGTGCGACCCCATAGACGGCAGCCCACCAGGCTCCTCCGTCCCTGGGATTCTCCAGGGAAGAACACTGGAGTGGGTTGCCATTTCCTTCTCCATGCTATTACTGACTAAAAGATCCCACATGCTGCAACTAAGGCCTGGTGTAGCCAAATTAATTAAATATATACATATATATATATTTTAAAAGGCTGGCCAAGCCACTCAACAGTAATATCCAAAGAGGTTGACAGTGGGGTGGGAAGGCAGCATCAAACTACAAAGGCAGCCAGATAGAGATCTGTGACAGAGAATCCTTGAAGAGGGAGCAGGAGGCAGGTTGCGGGCGGAGCCCGGGGCAGTTCCTGTGCTGATCATTGGTTTTATCTGTTGCAATGACCTTAGGCAAGGGTGGGGAGGGAACAGTTAAAGGCACCTGCCAGGTGTGGACAAGCTTAATTACAGAAAAGGGAAACGGTGTCTAGGAGTAGTATATAGAAAAAAGGCTCAGGCATTTGAGTTGAAAGCATGATGTGAGTGAAGTTTAGAATGTGGTTGCTGAAATAGCTCATTTGCTGTTAGGCTGCACTGATAGATGGGAAAAGTATTTGCAAGAAATCCTGCTCTGATATCACCTAGTAAACTGACCCAGTCCTGGGTAACACACTCTGCAAAGACCATTGATACCCCAGAAAGTACCCAGAAGAGAGGCTTCATTCATTCATTCAGTAAACAGCGACTTTAATGTGCAGCTCTCCAGGGCTAGGGGCCGAGCTTGGTGCTGTGTATTGAGAGATGAATGAAACGGGTGACTCTCTAGAGAGAGAGACAGATGATAAACAAGATACAAATATCCATGTAATTTCAAATTTTATGAAATGCTAAGGATGCAGTGAAATGTGTTTTTGTTATCTATTGTTGAATTACAGTTCACACTAAAATTTAGTGGCTTCAAACAACCATAGTCATTTATTTTGCTCACAAATCTGCCATTTGTAGGCAAGACTACAGTGGGAATAGCTTATCTCTGCTGAAGGTGGAACTAGTGGTAAAGAACCCTCCTGCCAATCAATGCAGAAGACATAAGAGACATGGGTTTTATTCCTGGGTCAGGAAGATTCTTTACAGTAGGAAATGGCAACTCACTGTAGTATTCTTGCTGGGATAATCCCATGGACAGAGAAGCCTCACAGGCTATAGTCCGTGGGGTTGCAAAGAGTCAGGCACAACTAAACTGACTTAGTGCATACATACTCTGAGCACAGCATCTGCTGAGGTGGCTTGATGGGGTTGAAGCATCACTTCCGAGACAACTGACACATACTTGACACTGGCTGTTCTTTGGAAGCTCAGCTGGGGTTGTGGCTGAGGACCTCATCGCTATTCTTCCTGAGGCTCTTCATGGGACTTGGGCTTCCTCACAGCATGGTGACTAGGTTTCAAGAAACTGCTGGGCTTTTAAGGTCTGGGTGAGAAATGGGAAGAGTCACTTCTACCATATTCTATTGATCAACCAGTCAAGTCCACTTAGATTCAAGGGCATTTAGTCCAAGAGTGGTCGAAAGCCCAACTCTTGATGGGAAGAATGTTAATTTTTTAAAAAAAGTAGCCATCTTTGATGTATCACATGCTGTCATTTTATAAGTTTCTATCTTTAAGTCCAGTGTCCTAGAGAAGGTTGATTATTGCCTGCAGATTTTTCCTATTATTAGTATGTGTTGACATTGGAGGTCATGGGAAGTGCTGACTTAGTTGTGAATTTATGGCTCGACTAACTCATGGGGGTTATTAACAGATTATATGTTTCTCCCTTGCTTATATATTTTCTTTAAGAAACAACATCTTTATTAAATAATTAAGAATAAAACTTCGGGTATCAAATAAATATTTGATAAATCCAAAATTACATATGGATCCTGTATATTTAGAACTTAAAAAAAAATCAATAGTCCTGTAATTAACCTTGTTCTTTCATCAGGTACTGAATCATAGGAGGATTTTTTATGCCCTTGTGGTGGTGATTTAATCACTATGTCATGTCTGACTCTATCAACCCCATGGACTGTAGCCCTTCAGGTTCCTCTTTCTGTGGGATTTTCCAGGCAAGAATGCTGGAGCGGGCTGCCATTTCCTCCCTCAGGGGATCTTCCAGACCCAGGGATTGAATCTGGGTCTCCTGCTTTACAGGCAGATTCTTTATTGACTGAACCACCAGGGAAGCCATTTTATGTTCTGGGAGATTGTAATCATGTCAGACTTCATATCCAGAGCCCTTGGAAGTGCTTTCTTTGACTATCATGATTGTCAAAGGCATATTTAAAAAAATCATGCTTACTTAGTTGTTAGCCAAGGACCGGATATGGTTAAGAATCCTCCTTACAATGCAAGGGGCACCAGTTCGATCCCAGGTCTGGGAAGAGCCTACAGGCTGTGGAGCAACAAAGGGCCTGTGTCACAGCTACTGAACCAGTGCTCTAGAGTCTGAAAGTTGCAACTACTGAGGCCATGTGCTGCAACTACTGAAGCCCGCTCAGCTTAGAGCTTGTGCTCCACTATAAGAGAAACCACCTCATGAGAAGCCCATGCACCACAATGAAGAATAGCTCCCACTCGCAGCAACTAGAGAAAAGCCAACATCGAAGACCCAGCACAGCCAAAATTAAAAATACATAAATCTTTAAGACAAAACAAAAACTAACCAGAACCAAGTACCTAAACCAAATTTGAACAGAAAGAAGATCGTGAAGCACATAGAAGCTTTTTCTCCACAGTAGCAAATGTTTCCTTTATTTTCTTCCTTTTGCTGGTGACCTTGTTTTTCCTGCTCTCAACCGTGCCCAGGTGAAGGCAGCCCCCTCTCAAGGTCAAGCTCTGACCTTAGCAGACACTTCCCACACGGATCTCAGAGAGCAGCCTGGTTTAGCCATTCCCAAAGGTTTGTTTATTCCTTGGATAGATTCTGTTTGCAACCGGCAGCTCAGGAGAGAGGAGAGGAAGGAATTACCTCGGATGGCTGGAGCGGAGAACTAATGAGGGGAAGGCTCCAGGGCTTTGCCAATGGGGCATCTGGCTGGAAAATCTGTGGATGAATCAGCACAAGTGGATGCTCGCTGTTACAAAAATGGCCAGCATCACATATTCTAGTCATCACTGCTGATAGTATCGCATTAGGAGTGAAAAACTGCTGTGAAAGAAGGCTCACTTTTCTTGGTGGTGAGAGGTAGGAATTCAGAAAACTTGGACCAAATCTTTTGAAAGCAAAAGGCCAGTCTCCAAACATCTTTTAAAGCCAGCATTCTGACTTCCAAATGGTAGGCTAGCTCTATAACCATTATAAATGGATGTCATTATAAAGATGTTAATACCTATCTTTTCTCCTAGAATCATGAAAAGCACTACCCTTAATATAGAATTGGATATTAAAAGCGGTTTCTTATCCATGTGTCCTAAAGCAATCAGTGACATCCATGATTAATTAGCAGGGGTTATTCCTGGAATGCTAATTGTCATTCTCTGATACAGAATCGCAACCTGGGGATTCTCTTTTCTCTTTTCTTTCTATGTGATGCGGCTATCCAAATCGAAACATTGTTTGCTCATGACAACTCACATAATTTACACGCTCAGCAATTACAACTGCCAAATATTCTGTATTTTGTATAGCCAAATGGCAACTCAAAGTCACATTTAAAGGGTGTGAAAAAGGAAATCACATTTAGAGCATGATCTTACAAGTTCAGTAGGGAATAGGAATTAAGGGCACAGGCTGTACAGTGGGACAGACTTTGGAGAAGAATCCAGCTTTCTCATTTCTGCTGTGTGCCTCATTTAACTTCACCAAACCTCTTTTTCCTCATCTGCAGTGTTGGATAGTGATAAACTACTTAGACAGGTTCTAATGTGGAATAAATGAGATAATCTATAGAAACAGTTCAGCACAGTCGCTGGCATAGGACAGATTTAATAAATAATAGATATTATTTGTGAAAAAATATATACAGTGCACATAATCTTGCTATATGACCTTGCAGAAGATATTTAGCTTCCATTTTACTTTTATTTTTTAATTTTTTTTTTTGATGTGGGCCATTTTTAAAGTCTTGACTGAATTTGTTACAATATTGCTTCTGTTGTAAGTGCTGGGTTTTTGGCTGCCAGGCATGTGGAATCTTAGCTCTCCAACCAGGGATCAAACCTGCACCCCCTGCAATGGAAGGTGAAGCCTTAACCCACTGGACTGCCGGGGAAGTCCTGGCCCCCTATTTCATAAATTTTTATTTTCTTATCTCTCAGAGTTGCTTAGTTGATTCATGCTTACTATATGCCATTCTTTATTGGTATTTATCATTTCATATGCCTCTTATTGTCTCAAGTGCTCTGTTATGTCTTAGAAGGAGGGACTGTATTTCACGTTGGTTTGTAATTTCCACTGTGATTAAACTGGTGGCCTGTATACTGTAGGTGCTCATTCAGTGCTGCTTGATGGAAATGGTGGTTGAATAGCAGTACGTGGTTCGAAGAAGCCAAAGGTCAGAGATTCAGGCTTTATGTGCATGAGAATGCTTGGTTTGCTGGAGGAAAGAATTCCGTTGTCTTCTAAATTTTGGGGGCACACGGAACAGCGTAGCAACGTGGGATCTTAGTTCTCTGAGGAGGCATCAAACTTGTGCCCCCTGCATTGGAAGGTGAAGGCTTAACCATTGGACCACCAGGGAAGCCCTTCTTTTTCCCTTTATGGTCAGAGACTTCACTGTCCATCCTGTTTGGTCCTTTCACCCCTTCTTACCCTCATTGTATGAAAATATGCAGATAAACAGATATAAATACATCATTACTACTGGCAACACAACATTGTCACTGATGATTGTCTTTGTTTACAGAAATCTTCATGGTCAAAGGAACTTATTATTTTAACTGTGGATAAAGATGTTCAATGACTATTAAGCTTTATTTTTATTGTGGTAAAAGGTAAAATTTACCATTTTAGTTATGTTAATGTTCAATTCTGTGGCATTAAAAAAAAAACCCAACCCATTTTTATTTATTTTTGGCACCAGGGATTGAACGGGCCCCCTATAATGGTAATGCAGAGGTCTGTAACATTAAGTGTCTTAATGCTTCCCAAGTGGTAATAGTGGTAAAGAACCTCCCTGGCAACACAAGAGACAGGTTTGATTCCTGGGTTAGGAAGAACCCCTGGAGGAGGGCATGGTAACCCACTCCAGTATTCTTGCCTGGAGAATCCATGGACAGAGGAGCCTGGTGGGCTACAGTCCATGGCGTCACAAAGAGTTGGACACAACTGGCGACTGACACTTTCACTTCCAAGCATCTTATGTAAGTGGAATTATGCAGCATTTGTCCTTTCGTGACTGGCTTATTTTACTTAACGTAATGTCCTCAAGTTTCAACCATATTTTAGCATATGTTAGAACTTCCTGCCTTTTCAGAACTGAATAATATTCCATTGTATGTCTATACCACACTTTGTTTATCCATCCATCCATCTGTTGATGGACACTTGGGTTGCCTCCGCCTTTTGGCTGTTGTGAACAATGCTGCTTGAACATGGATGTATACATTTTGTTTTTGAGTAGTATAGATTGTTATTATGTGCTTGCATAAATGTCAGCTCAGTTCNGTCTATACCACACTTTGTTTATCCATCCATCCATCTGTTGATGGACACTTGGGTTGCCTCCGCCTTTTGGCTGTTGTGAACAATGCTGCTTGAACATGGATGTATACATTTTGTTTTTGAGTAGTATAGATTGTTATTATGTGCTTGCATAAATGTCAGCTCAGTTCTTTTCATGTAAGGATTTATTCTGGTCACCATCCTGTAGTTATCCCTTTTTGTTTCTCCCTGAATCTCTCCATGAAGTCTTTCCTGCTTATAAGGACTGGTGTCCACAAGACGGGCTTCCCAGGTGGCTCGGTGGTAAAGAACCCACCTGCCAATGCAGAAGACACAGGAGACTCAGGTTTAATCCCTGCATTGGGAAAATCTCCTGGAGGAGAAAAAGGCAACCCATTCCAGTGTTCTTGCCTGGAAAATCCCATGGACAGAAAAGCCTGGAAAGCTACAGCCCACGGGGTCACAGCGAGTGAGCCGTGACCTATCAACTAAGCATGAAGCATGTCCATAACACCTGTGAGTGTGGCCATTCTACTTCTATCCCAAATCCCTTATTCAGAGAAACACTCAAGAAGAGTCCTTGTTGCTTAAAAATTAAAGCTTGGCAATTGTTTGCTTGGGTTGGGTTTGTCCAAAGAAAGAAAAATGTGAAAAAAGAAGAATCCAGCTTTCTCATTTCTGCTGTGTGCCTCATTTAACTTCACCAAACCTCTTTTTCCTCATCTGCAGTGTTGGGTAGTGATAAACTACTTAGACAAGTTCTAATGTGGAATAAATGAGATAATCTATAGAAACAGTTCAGCACAGTCCCTGGCATAAGATAGATTTAATAAATAGATATTATTTGTGAAAAAATATATACAGTGCACATAATCTTGCTATATGACCTTGTAGAAGATATTTAGCTCCCCCATTTTACTTTTATTTATTTTTTAATTTTTTTTGATGTGGACCATTTTTAAAGTCTTAACTGAATTTGTTACAATATTGCTTCTGTTGTAAGTGCTGGGTTTTTGGCTGCCAGGCATGTGGAATCTTAGCTCTCCAACCAGGGATCAAACCTGCACCCCCTGCAATGGAAGGTGAAGCCTTAACCCACTGGACTGCCGGGGAAGTCCTGGCCCCCTATTTCATAAATTTTTATTTTCTTATCTCTCAGAGTTGCTTAGTTGATTCGTGCTTACTATATGCCATTCTTTATTGGTATTTATCATTTCATATGCCTCTTATTGTCTCAAGTGCTCTGTTATGTCTTAGAAGGAGGGACTGTATTTCACGTTGGTTTGTAATTTCCACTGTGATTAAACTGGTGGCCTGTATACTGTAGGTGCTCATTCAGTGCTGCTTGATGGAAATGGTGGTTGAATAGCAGTACGTGGTTCGAAGAAGCCAAAGGTCAGAGATTCAGGCTTTATGTGCATGAGAATGCTTGAAGTTTGCTGGAGGAAAGAATTCCGTTGTCTTCTAAATTTTGGGGGCACACGGAACAGCATAGCAACATGGGATCTTAGTTCTCTGAGGAGGCATCAAACTTGTGCCCCCTGCATTGGAAGGTGAAGGCTTAACCATTGGACCACCAGGGAAGCCCTTCTTTTTCTCTTTATGGTCAGAGACTTCACTGTCCATCCTGTTTGGTCCTTTCACCCCTTCTTACCCTCATTGTATGAAAACATGCAGATGAACAGATATAAATACATCATTACTACTGGCAACACAACATTGTCACTGATGATTGTCTTTGTTTACAGAAATCTTCATGGTCAAAGGAACTTATTATTTTAACTGTGGATAAAGATGTTCAATGACTATTAAGCTTTATTTTTATTGTGGTAAAAGGTAAAATTTACCATTTTAGTTATGTTAATGTTCAATTCTGTGGCATTAAAAAAAAAACCCAACCCATTTTTATTTATTTTTGGCACCAGGGATTGAACGGGCCCCCTATAATGGTAATGCAGAGGTCTGTAACATTAAGTGTCTTAATGCTTCCCAAGTGGTAATAGTGGTAAAGAACCTCCCTGGCAACACAAGAGACAGGTTTGATTCCTGGGTTAGGAAGAACCCCTGGAGGAGGGCATGGTAACCCACTCCAGTATTCTTGCCTGGAGAATCCATGGACAGAGGAGCCTGGTGGGCTACAGTCCATGGCGTCACAAAGAGTTGGACACAACTGGCGACTGACACTTTCACTTCCAAGCATCTTATGTAAGTGGAATTATGCAGCATTTGTCCTTTCGTGACTGGCTTATTTTACTTAACGTAATGTCCTCAAGTTTCAACCATATTTTAGCATATGTTAGAACTTCCTGCCTTTTCAGAACTGAATAATATTCCATTGTATGTCTATACCACACTTTGTTTATCCATCCATCCATCTGTTGATGGACACTTGGGTTGCCTCCGCCTTTTGGCTGTTGTGAACAATGCTGCTTGAACATGGATGTATACATTTTGTTTTTGAGTAGTATAGATTGTTATTATGTGCTTGCATAAATGTCAGCTCAGTTCTTTTCATGTAAGGATTTATTCTGGTCACCATCCTGTAGTTATCCCTTTTTGTTTCTCCCTGAATCTCTCCATGAAGTCTTTCCTGCTTATAAGGACTGGTGTCCACAAGACGGGCTTCCCAGGTGGCTCGGTGGTAAAGAACCCACCTGCCAATGCAGAAGACACAGGAGACTCAGGTTTAATCCCTGCATTGGGAAAATCTCCTGGAGGAGAAAAAGGCAACCCATTCCAGTGTTCTTGCCTGGAAAATCCCATGGACAGAAAAGCCTGGAAAGCTACAGCCCACGGGGTCACAGCGAGTGAGCCGTGACCTATCAACTAAGCATGAAGCATGTCCATAACACCTGTGAGTGTGGCCATTCTACTTCTATCCCAAATCCCTTATTCAGAGAAACACTCAAGAAGAGTCCTTGTTGCTTAAAAATTAAAGCTTGGCAATTGTTTGCTTGGGTTGGGTTTGTCCAAAGAAAGAAAAATGTGAAAAATTAGACAAACTTCAAACAATCCACAGTCCTACTCGCTTCAGACACATCCTGGAAACGTAACATCCCCCACCCTGGGCCAGCAATGTGCCGCCTTCTGAACTGGTATCCAACTTCCACGTTGTTTACAAGGAGAGGGTTCTGGCCGCTCTGATGCTCTGACTCAGAGAGCATATGGCAACCCCAGCTCTCTTGTAAAGAATTCAGAGATCCAAGAATTGATTTTTTTTTCCCTTAAATCTGAAGACCAGGGTTCCTTTGAGCTATGAAGTCACAGGCACTAGCATTTGCAGACATCTGGTGCCAGCATCCTCTGGGGCGGCTGAGCCTCCGGAGGAGGAGAACAAACCTGCTCACCTCCCGCTGGTGAGACCAGGGAAACAGTTCTAACCTTTTTGAAAAGAAGCCAAATCGTTCCTCTTTGACCCTGCTGCAGCTTGTGGGGTCATCTTTTTGTTTACCGTATGTTTGCTTTTGATTTAGGTAAGTCCTAGTGTTAGTCATTCAGTTGTGTCCGACTCTTTGTGACCCCATGGACTGTAGCAGGCCCCTCTGTCCATGGGACTCTCTAGGCAAGAATACTGGAGTGGGTCACCATTTTCTTCTCCAAGGAAATGTAGTAGGTCCTGGAGACATAGCCAAAACAAAGACGAAGAAGTCAAACAAACAAATGGATGCAAAACAAAACAAAAGAAGGCCTTTAATCATTTCCAAGTATGATCACCCTGATGGTAAGATGACTCTCAGCTTTTTGAGTGACGTTCTGAGAAACTAACCATGTTCTACCTAACAAAAGTCATCCGTCGCCTTATCACACACCCAGCAAGGGTCAGGCACCTTCTGTGCTTTTCTCCCAAGTTCCCTTTCCTCCTCCATTTCCATGTTGGTGGCCTAAGGGACAGGCAGCGTGAGCACAGGCTTAGTGGGGGCCCAGGCATCCTCAGGCAGCAGTCTGTGGGGACTGAGGAATGTTGGATACCTGGGGGCCTGGAAGATGAATGCCTGGCATGTTGAAAACTGTCAATCTCTGGTTCTTGGAAGGATAAATGAATGGAAGAGAAACTTCTCTGTGACCAGAGATACAAATTGCCAATCTACATCTAACATGAATTTCACTCTGCAGATGGAGAGACTGAGTTCTGGAGAGATTAATTGATTTACACAGGCTCAGCCAGCCAGCTACTTAACATCAGAAACAAGACCAGACTTTATGTTTCCAGGCTCAGAGCTGAAAGTGTTTGTACTAGATTTATGCTCTTGCTGACCCATCCTGCTGATGGCCACTTTGATAAATCATCTCAATTAGAAGCAGATGTTATCATGGTATATCCAGAGACAGGTCTTCCTGGGGTTCCAAACAGGGAGGTCGTGTCTTTTAATGGTTTCCTGTCCCCGCGTGCGGCTGTGTTTGTGCAACTCTGACAAACATACAAATAAGCAGACAATAGCAACAACAATAAAAGCAACAAAACTAGCTCCAGTGGCATTGCAGTTTGCAGAAGAACCTAAGGATAAAGTCCTATTCTTTTCCCTAGACTAGATTGTGGTCAGCTTTGCTCAGAAAATGAGCAGTAAGACGAAGAGCCTTGTTTGTTGTACAGGGGAATCAGAAATCACTTACCCAGGAATGGAAGTGTCTGGGAATCTTGGTCTGGAAAACAATAATTACAACAACCTTTCTTGCCTTTATGGCATCTGGTATTAACCATCCCATTCTGAGAATCTTGACTTTCATGCAACCATTTTCTTAAATTATTTCTTTCTCGTTTTAGTATTCACATGGCTTTTATTTTCTTGTAATAGTTTCCTTTTTGATTATAAATTTAACACATGCAAATTTTGCAGGAATTTGGGGAAGATGTTTAAAGGTGTAAAGATAAAATAAAAATCAATGATCATTCATTACTCAGAAATAATTGTTATTGACATTCTGGGGTATACTCACCCTTTCTTTTATATATAGATTTAAAATTGGGATGTGTTATACATTTTGTTGTATAATCTTTTTTTTTTTTTATGGTTAAGAATCCTCCTTACAATGCAAGGGGCACCAGTTCGATCCCAGGTCTGGGAAGAGCCTACAGGCTGTGGAGCAATGAAGGGCCTGCGTCACAGCTACTGAACCAGTGCTCTAGAGTCTGAAAGTTGCAACTACTGAGGCCGTGTGCTGCAACTACTGAAGCCCGCTCAGCTTAGAGCTTGTGCTCTGCTATAAGAGAAACCACCTCATGAGAAGCCCGTGCACCACAATGAAGAATAGCTCCCACTCGCAGCAACTAGAGAAAAGCCAGCATCGAAGACCCAGCACAGCCAAAAATAAAAATACATAAATCTTTAAGACAAAACAAAAACTAACCAGAACCAAGTACCTAAACCAAATTTGAACAGAAAGAAGATCGTGAAGCACATAGAAGCTTTTTCTCCACAGTAGAAAATGTTTCCTTTATTTTCTTCCTTTTGCTGGTGACCTTGTGTTTCTTGCTCTCAACCGTGCACAGGCAAAGGCAGCCCCCTCTCAAGGTCAAGCTCTGACCTTAGCAGACACTTCCCACATGGATCTCAGAGAGCCATTCCCAAAGGTTTGTTTATTCCTTGGATAGATTCTGTTTGCAACCGGCAGCTCAGGAGAGAGGAGAGGAAGGAATTACCTCGGATGGCTGGAGCGGAGAACTAATGAGGGGAAGGCTCCGGGGCTTTGCCAATGGGGCATCTGGCTGGANAGCCATTCCCAAAGGTTTGTTTATTCCTTGGATAGATTCTGTTTGCAACCGGCAGCTCAGGAGAGAGGAGAGGAAGGAATTACCTCGGATGGCTGGAGCGGAGAACTAATGAGGGGAAGGCTCCGGGGCTTTGCCAATGGGGCATCTGGCTGGAAAATCTGTGGATGAATCAGCACAAGTGGATGCTCGCTGTTACAAAAAGGACCAGAATCACATATTCTAGTCATCACTGCTGATAGTATCGCATTAGGAGTGAAAAGCTGCTGTGAAAGAAGGCTCACTTTTCTTGGTGGTGAGAGGTAGGAATTCAGAAACCTTGGACCAAATCTTTTGAAAGCAAAAGGCCAGTCTCCAAACATCTTTTAAAGCCAGCATTCTGACTTCCAAATGGTAGGCTAGCTCTATAACCATTATAAATGGATGTCATTATAAAGATGTTAATACCTATCTTTTCTCCTAGAATCATGAAAAGCACTACCCTTAATATAGAATTGGATATTAAAAGCGGTTTCTTATCCATGTGTCCTAAAGCAATCAGTGACATCCATGATTAATTAGCAGGGGTTATTCCTGGAATGCTAATTGTCATTCTCTGATACAGAATCGCAACCTGGGGATTCTCTTTTCTCTTTTCTTTCTATGTGATGCGGCTATCCAAATCGAAACATTGTTTGCTCATGACAACTCACATAATTTACACGCTCAGCAATTACAACTGCCAAATATTCTGTATTTTGTATAGCCAAATGGCAACTCAAAGTCACATTTAAAGGGTGTGAAAAAGGAAATCACATTTAGAGCATGATCTTACAAGTTCAGTAGGGAATAGGAATTAAGGGCACAGGCTGTACAGTGGGACAGACTTTGGAGAAGAATCCAGCTTTCTCATTTCTGCTGTGTGCCTCATTTAACTTCACCAAACCTCTTTTTCCTCATCTGCAGTGTTGGATAGTGATAAACTACTTAGACAGGTTCTAATGTGGAATAAATGAGATAATCTATAGAAACAGTTCAGCACAGTCGCTGGCATAGGACAGATTTAATAAATAATAGATATTATTTGTGAAAAAATATATACAGTGCACATAATCTTGCTATATGACCTTGCAGAAGATATTTAGCTTCCATTTTACTTTTATTTTTTAATTTTTTTTTTTGATGTGGGCCATTTTTAAAGTCTTGACTGAATTTGTTACAATATTGCTTCTGTTGTAAGTGCTGGGTTTTTGGCTGCCAGGCATGTGGAATCTTAGCTCTCCAACCAGGGATCAAACCTGCACCCCCTGCAATGGAAGGTGAAGCCTTAACCCACTGGACTGCCGGGGAAGTCCTGGCCCCCTATTTCATAAATTTTTATTTTCTTATCTCTCAGAGTTGCTTAGTTGATTCATGCTTACTATATGCCATTCTTTATTGGTATTTATCATTTCATATGCCTCTTATTGTCTCAAGTGCTCTGTTATGTCTTAGAAGGAGGGACTGTATTTCACGTTGGTTTGTAATTTCCACTGTGATTAAACTGGTGGCCTGTATACTGTAGGTGCTCATTCAGTGCTGCTTGATGGAAATGGTGGTTGAATAGCAGTACGTGGTTCGAAGAAGCCAAAGGTCAGAGATTCAGGCTTTATGTGCATGAGAATGCTTGGTTTGCTGGAGGAAAGAATTCCGTTGTCTTCTAAATTTTGGGGGCACACGGAACAGCGTAGCAACGTGGGATCTTAGTTCTCTGAGGAGGCATCAAACTTGTGCCCCCTGCATTGGAAGGTGAAGGCTTAACCATTGGACCACCAGGGAAGCCCTTCTTTTTCCCTTTATGGTCAGAGACTTCACTGTCCATCCTGTTTGGTCCTTTCACCCCTTCTTACCCTCATTGTATGAAAATATGCAGATAAACAGATATAAATACATCATTACTACTGGCAACACAACATTGTCACTGATGATTGTCTTTGTTTACAGAAATCTTCATGGTCAAAGGAACTTATTACTCTAACTGTAGATAAAGATGTTCAATGACTATCAAGCTTTATTTTTATTGTGGTAAAAGGTAAAATTTACCATTTTAATTATGTTAAGTGTTCAATTCTGTGGCATTAAAAAAAAAAACCCAACCCATTTTTATTTATTTTTGGCACCAGGGATTGAACGGGCCCCCTACAATGGTAGTGCAGAGGTCTAAGCACTGGGCCTCCAGGGAATTCCCTCTGTAACATTAAGTGTCTTAATGCTTCCCAAGTGGTAATAGTGGTAAAGAACCTCCCTGGCAACACAAGAGACAGGTTTGATTCCTAGGTTAGGAAGAACTCCTGGAGGAGGGCGTGGTAACCCACTCCAGTATTCTTGCCTGGAGAATCCATGGACAGAGGAGCTTGGCAGGCTACAGTCCCTAGGGTCTCAGAGTCAGACATGACTGAAGTGACTTAGCACACAGGTAACATACACATGTTGCTGTGCAAACTCCACTATCATCTCCAGAACTTTTTTTATCTTAACCAACTGAAACTCTGTTCCCATTAAAAAAATAACTGCATTCTCCCCTCCCCTGGCAAACACCATTCTACCTTTATCTCCATGAATTTAAATACTCTAAGCATCTTATGTAATCTTCTCTGGTGTCTCAGATGGTAAAGAATCTGCTTGCAATGCAGAAGATGTGGGTTTAATCCCTTGGTTGGAAAGATCCCCTGGAAAGGGAAATGGCACCCCACTCCAACATTCTTGCCTGGAGAATCCCATGGACAGAGGAGCCTGGTGGGCTACAGTCCATGGCGTCACAAAGAGTTGGACACAACTGGCAACTGACACTTTCACTTCCAAGCATCTTATCTAAGTGGAATTATACAGCATTTGTCCTTTTATGACTGGCTTATTTTACTTAATGTAATGTCCTCAAGTTTCAACCATATTTTAGCATATGTTAGAACTTCCTGCCTTTTCAGAACTGAATAATATTCCATTGTATATACCAAAGTGTGTCTATACCACCCTTTGTTTATCCATCCATCTATCTGTTGATGGACACTTTGGTTGCCTCCGCCTTTTGGCTGTTGTGAACATGCTGTTTGAACATGGATGTATACATTTTGTTTTTGAGTAGTATAGACTGTTATTATGTGCTTGCATAACTGTCAGCTCAGTTCTTTTCATGTAAGGATTTATTCTGGTCACCATCCTGTAGTTATCCCTTTTTGTTTCTCCCTGAATCACTCCATGAAGTCTTTCCTGCTTATAAGGACTGGTGTCCACAAGACGGGCATCCCAGGTGGCTCGGTGGTAAAGAACCCACCTGCCAATGCAGAAGACACAGGAGACTCGGGTTTAATTCCTGCGTTGGGAAGATCTCCTGGAGGAGAAAAAGGCAACCCATTCCAGTGTTCTTGCCTTGAAAATCCCATGGACAGAGAAGCCTGGAAGGCTACAGCCCATGGGGTCACAACGAGTGAGCCGTGACTGATCGACTAAGCATGAAGCATGTCCATAACACCTGTGAGTGTGGCCATTCTACTTCTATTCCAATTCCCTTATTCAGAGAAACACTCAAGAAGAGTCCTTGTTGCTTAAAAATTAAAGCTTGGCAATTGTTTGCTTGGGTTGGGTTTGTCCAAAGAAAGAAAAATGTGAAAAATCAGACAAACTTCAAACAATCCACAGTCCTACTCGCTTCAGACACATCCTGGAAACGTAACATCCCCCACCCTGGGCCAGCAATGTGCCGCCTTCTGAACTGGTATCCAACTTCCACGTTGTTTACAAGGAGAGGGTTCTGGCCGCTCTGATGCTCTGACTCAGAGAGCATATGGCAACCCCAGCTCTCTTGTAAAGAATTCAGAGATCCAAGAATTGATTTTTTTTCCCCTTAAATCTGAAGACCAGGGTTCCTTTGAGCTATGAAGTCACAGGCACTAGCATTTGCAGACATCTGGTGCCAGCATCCTCTATCCCTTATTCAGAGAAACACTCAAGAAGAGTCCTTGTTGCTTAAAAATTAAAGCTTGGCAATTGTTTGCTTGGGTTGGGTTTGTCCAAAGAAAGAAAAATGTGAAAAATCAGACAAACTTCAAACAATCCACAGTCCTACTCGCTTCAGACACATCCTGGAAACGTAACATCCCCCACCCTGGGCCAGCAATGTGCCGCCTTCTGAACTGGTATCCAACTTCCACGTTGTTTACAAGGAGAGGGTTCTGGCCGCTCTGATGCTCTGACTCAGAGAGCATATGGCAACCCCAGCTCTCTTGTAAAGAATTCAGAGATCCAAGAATTGATTTTTTTTTCCCTTAAATCTGAAGACCAGGGTTCCTTTGAGCTATGAAGTCACAGGCACTAGCATTTGCAGACATCTGGTGCCAGCATCCTCTTGTGCGGCTGAGCCTCCGGAGGAGGAGAACAAACCTGCTCACCTCCCGCTGGTGAGACCAGGGAAACAGTTCTAACCTTTTTGAAAAGAAGCCAAATCGTTCCTCTTTGACCCTGCTGCAGCTTGTGGGGTCATCTTTTTGTTTACCGTATGTTTGCTTTTGATTTAGGTAAGTCCTAGTGTTAGTCATTCAGTTGTGTCCGACTCTTTGTGACCCCATGGACTGTAGCAGGCCCCTCTGTCCATGGGACTCTCTAGGCAAGAATACTGGAGTGGGTCACCATTTTCTTCTCCAAGGAAATGTAGTAGGTCCTGGAGACATAGCCAAAACAAAGACGAAGAAGTCAAACAAACAAATGGATGCAAAACAAAACAAAAGAAGGCCTTTAATCATTTCCAAGTATGATCACCCTGATGGTAAGATGACTCTCAGCTTTTTGAGTGACGTTCTGAGAAACTAACCATGTTCTACCTAACAAAAGTCATCCGTCGCCTTATCACACACCCAGCAAGGGTCAGGCACCTTCTGTGCTTTTCTCCCAAGTTCCCTTTCCTCCTCCATTTCCATGTTGGTGGCCTAAGGGACAGGCAGCGTGAGCACAGGCTTAGTGGGGGCCCAGGCATCCTCAGGCAGCAGTCTGTGGGGACTGAGGAATGTTGGATACCTGGGGGCCTGGAAGATGAATGCCTGGCATGTTGAAAACTGTCAATCTCTGGTTCTTGGAAGGATAAATGAATGGAAGAGAAACTTCTCTGTGACCAGAGATACAAATTGCCAATCTACATCTAACATGAATTTCACTCTGCAGATGGAGAGACTGAGTTCTGGAGAGATTAATTGATTTACACAGGCTCAGCCAGCCAGCTACTTAACATCAGAAACAAGACCAGACTTTATGTTTCCAGGCTCAGAGCTGAAAGTGTTTGTACTAGATTTATGCTCTTGCTGACCCATCCTGCTGATGGCCACTTTGATAAATCATCTCAATTAGAAGCAGATGTTATCATGGTATATCCAGAGACAGGTCTTCCTGGGGTTCCAAACAGGGAGGTCGTGTCTTTTAATGGTTTCCTGTCCCCGCGTGCGGCTGTGTTTGTGCAACTCTGACAAACATACAAATAAGCAGACAATAGCAACAACAATAAAAGCAACAAAACTAGCTCCAGTGGCATTGCAGTTTGCAGAAGAACCTAAGGATAAAGTCCTATTCTTTTCCCTAGACTAGATTGTGGTCAGCTTTGCTCAGAAAATGAGCAGTAAGACGAAGAGCCTTGTTTGTTGTACAGGGGAATCAGAAATCACTTACCCAGGAATGGAAGTGTCTGGGAATCTTGGTCTGGAAAACAATAATTACAACAACCTTTCTTGCCTTTATGGCATCTGGTATTAACCATCCCATTCTGAGAATCTTGACTTTCATGCAACCATTTTCTTAAATTATTTCTTTCTCGTTTTAGTATTCACATGGCTTTTATTTTCTTGTAATAGTTTCCTTTTTGATTATAAATTTAACACATGCAAATTTTGCAGGAATTTGGGGAAGATGTTTAAAGGTGTAAAGATAAAATAAAAATCAATGATCATTCATTACTCAGAAATAATTGTTATTGACATTCTGGGGTATACTCACCCAATTTAAAATTGGGATGTGTTATACATTTTGTTGTATAATCTTTTTTTTTTTTTCTGCTTAAAGATACATTGTGAGAGTTTTTCCATGCAATTGAATACACTTCTAAAACATAGTTGTTGTTTTTTTTAAAGGGATGCAGTGGTCTCCTGTACATATTTACTCAACCATTTTTTATGGTGGAATTAAAACAGAATTCTGACTTATATAGTTCATATGCATATGGATAATATAGCATCTATTTTTATACCTGTAGACTTTCTTTTAGAAATGCATTTATTTTGAGCAATCAAGCATTTGATCTTACTTTTGACTCACTCTTTCCCCTTGGGAAACTGGAATTGGAGCAAAAGTGAGAAAAGAAACAAGATAATGACTAAAGTTGAAGCAGTTAATGTTAATTAAACTGTGAAACTTTTCCTTCCCCCCTTCTCTCCTCTCTCCCTTTTCTTCCTTCCCTCCCCTCTTTAATCAACACCAACTGCGTGTCAGGCAGCATGCAAGGCCACAGAACAACAGTAAGCAAGTGCTAGTCCCCACTTTAATAAACACATCACAGAAGGAGAGGACCGCAGCTTGCCTAGTTTCAGTGAGAGAGTGGAGGTGGTGACTACCTGGGATTATTAGCCTCACAGGAAAGGTAAATTAGGTCACCATTGACCTGAGGTAGCTGTGGAGTGTAGCTGAAAGGGGAGAATGTGCACGTGTGTGAGTGTATGTGCGTATGTGTGCACACATTTTCATGGTCTGTATGTGATAGAGAGGAAGAGGTTCGGATGAGCTGAGTGCCTTTGACTCAGATACGAGAGACTCAGGGCTTCCATTTTCAGTTCCTCCCTGAAAATAATAACATAAAATTCCTACTTAAGAGTTCAGAGTTTCTTTACTACATCAGTCATGTCCAACTCTTTGCGATCCCATGGACTGTAGCCTGCCAGGCTCCTCTGTCCATGGGATTCTCCAGGCAGGAAAACTGGAGTGGGTTGCCATGTCCTTCTCCAGGGATCTTTCTGACCCAGGGCTTGAACCCAGGTCTCCTATATTGCAAGCAGATTTTTTACCATCTGAGCCACCAGGGAAGACGTGGTGGCTATGAACCAAATTGCAAACTCTTGGTACCAGACAAGAAAATAAAAGAAGAGGGCTTGCTGACAGCTATCCCCCAGTCTCCTGCTTTGCTCCCAGGGTCAGACTCTCTTCTCTCTTGAGCATGCTCCCTCTTGGGGTAGATGTGGCTGAGGCTCACAGCTGGGCATTAAAGAGTCTCTGCTAACAAAGCAGTGGGGTGGGTGGGGTCTCAGGGTGCTGGCTGATGTGGCAGTCTGGCCCTGGTATGGTCGGAATGTGGGCTCCTACAGTGCCCACGCCCCCTCACCTTCTTGCCTGCCCCCAGGCTTCTATCAGAACCAGGCAAGCTTCCCACTGGCCTGCCAAAATTCTAATTCCATTGAGACCTCTCTCTTGTTGACTTTGGCTCTTAGAAGCCTCATCAAGGACCTATTCCATTATGGAGCAGCTGATTTTCTCATTTAGTTATATTCGGGGACAGAAATATTTTTTGCGGCCATGACTTATCGACCAGTACAGTGTTGTCTTTGATTCAGTTGCTCCAAATAAATACTCCTCCTAAAAAAGAACTGGATAACTAAACATATTTTTAAACAAATTCCCCATAAACCAGTAAAGCAAATATTTTGAGAAAGAGATATACACACATTAATAGAAAAATGTTCTAATTATCTTTATAAATCTGAAAGTGGTTTAAAATAATGTTTTTTTAAAATTATGACTTTATGAGTAGTTAGAATTTGCCATATGCAGTGAGATAAATTTTAAATTCCTTTTGAATATATTGGAAAAATCTGGGGTTTAAAAAGGTTAAATAACTTGCCCAAGGTTACATCGCCAACGAGTTCCAAAGATGGAAGTTGAAATCTAAAGGCTTCACTTTTAACCAATTTGCATGTTTTAAAGATAATATTTGGTGACAATATGCCATGGAACCACAAAATTTCATTTAATACTCATTGTGACCCTCTGAGTTGTTCTTCTTTTACTCACAGGGAAACTAAGGCCTAAAGAGATCAAGGGAACTGCTCCAGGTACATGGTCATTGTTTGACTGATCAAGAACCTAACCCTTATTTATCTGGAGGAAAACAAACAACAAAAAAAAAACACTGACTTTTTGAAAAGATACATGCACCCCAATGTTCATATCAGCATTATTTGCAATTGCCAAGTTATGGAAGCAAACATCTGTTGATGTTTATGTCCATCAACAGATGAGGATAAAGAAGATGTGGTGTATACATATATACAGGAATACCACTCAGACATAAAAAAGAATGACATTTTTCTATTTGCAGCAAAATGAATGGACTCGGAGAGTATTATGCTAGATGAAATAAGTCAGACAAAGAAAGACAAATACTGTGTGATATCGCTCACATGCAGAATCTAAAAAAATAAGACACACTAGCAAATATAACAACAAGGAAACAGTCACAGATATACAGAACAAATTAGTGGTTACCAGTGTGGAAGGGGAAGGGGGAGGAGCAGGATAGGGGGAAGGGAATTAGAGGCACAAACTATTCTGTGTAAAATAAATCAGCTCCAAGGGTATGTTGTACAACACAGGGAATATCGTCAATATTTTACAAAAACTTGAGTGGAGTATAACCTTTAAAAATTATGAGTCACTATGTTGTTCACCTGTAACTCATATAACATTGTACATCAACTATATTTCATTTTTCTGAAAGAGTAAACGCAGTGCCTATACAGGGCCAGGAGATAGAGAGGGACAGGGAAACCTGACATGCTGCAGTCCCTGGGGTCGAAAAGGCTCAGACATGACTTAGCGACTGAAAAACAACAGTGCCTATATCAGCAGCTAAAGTGTGTGGGGCAATCTGTTTTAGTGGATCATGATGCCACAGCTGTATTTCCTGGCAAACTGAAAGAAATGTAGACAGTTAAAGGAAAAAAATTTCAAAAAGGAACCTCATCCTCAGTCTGACTCTCATGCTCAGTTGCTTAGTCGTGTCTGACTCTTTGTGACCCCATAGACTGTAGCCTGCCGGGCTCCTCTGTCCATGGAATTTTCCAGGCAAAAATACTGGAGTGGGCTGCTATTTCCTATTCCAGGGGATCTTCTTGACCCAGGGATTGAACTTATGACTCTTGGTATCTCCTGCATTGGCAGGCGGATTCTTTGAGCCCACAAAATTCCAGTGCACCACAGTTTCTTCTGGAGCCTGTACAATTTGGAATATTTTTGGTTTCTCAAAACCTACTTTCACCTTTGTTAGTTCTCAGACTTATGGACCCACTGGAAGCAGAAATAAGCTGCATTTGGACTGAGAGAAAAGAAACAAACCATGAAAAAAAAAGCCCAAGCTATAGAGGGGCTTCAGGACAGGAAAGGAAATGAAGACATTCCTCAGCTCCCCACCCAACCTTTCTTCCCCCAGACCCAAAGATGCTCGATCGCATTTCACGCTAGGTGGAAACAACACACAGGCTGCCTGCAGATGCCTCCGTCCACAGGTCATTTGGGCTTGGCCCAAAGCCAGTGCTTTAAATGCACCCTCAAAGGAAATCCTAAAGGAAGTCTGTCCCCTGCCAAGATACATATGTGTGCAGAGCACATAGATGTGCATTCTGGAGATGAGGAAGCCAGCGAGAAGAGGTTTTGCTTGGAGCGCCCCAAAAAAGCTCCTGGCCACAGGACCGGAGAGGGAGAATCTCTGTGTGTGTGAACAAAGTCTTTGCCAACTGGTTGCTGTGGGGGAACAGAAAATGCTTCCTGGCCCAAAGTAGAATCTTGCAGCCAATGCGGGAAGGGTTGGCCAAGGTTTGCTATGAGAGTTTGCATCCTTTAGGCTGGCAATGTCCTTGGCACCTAGGCAATGAAAGCATCCATAGTGTGAAGCTGCATCTTTACTTATTTGATGGATGGGTGCTTCTCTGTGTGCAGGTTGCCCCTGGACACAGAGTTTTTATCAACTAAGGCAACTTTGTGAACACAAGCAAATAGACAAAAGAACAGTAATATTAGGGAATGTGTGCTGTGCTTAGTTGCTTAGTCCTGTCCAACTCTTTGTGACCCCCATGGACTGGAGCCCACCAGGCTCCTCTGTCCATGGGATTCTCCAGGCAAGAATACTGGAGTGGGTTGCCATGCCCTCCTCCAAGGGATCTTCCCAACCCAGGGATTGAATCCAGGTCTCCCACATTTCAGGAAGATTATTGTCTGAGCAACCAGGGAAGCCCAAGAATACTGGAGTGGGTTGCCATGCCCTCCTCCAGGGGATCTTCCCGACCTGGGAATCGAACCTGGGCCTCCTGCATTGTAGGTGAATTCTTTACCAGCTGAGCCACCAGGGAAGCCCATTAGGGAACACGTTATGGTATAAAACGTATATACACATGTACACATGCACACACCTACCTACCTTGGTGGTGGTTTAGTCGCTAAGTCATGTCAGATTCTTGCAGCCCCATGGACTGCAGCCCACCAGGCTCCTCAGTCTATAAAATTTCTCAGACAAGAACACTGGAGTGGGTTGCCATTTCCTCCTCTAGGGGATCTTCCCAAGCTGTAGACTGAACCTGCCTGTCTTGTATTGCAGGTGGATTCTTTACCACTGAGCCGCCAGGGAAGGCCACTACCCACCTTGGGATCACAGCTAATATCCCAATGATTAGTATCTTAATACCTTCTTAAGATGGTCCTTGCATTCAGAAAGATTTTTATCTTTGACTAATCACATTTTAAAATTCACATAAGCCAGTGACTCTTAGGCCGAGATTTGGGTTTGATTATTCTGGAGAAGGTCTGGGCTTTGGGTTGTTATTTACCTGTTCCTCTAATGGTTCCAACATTCAGGTGGGGCTGAGACATCTGTGGAGAAGCACTTACAGGTCATTCTCAGTTACTTCCTGCCTCATTCCTACTGAGCTTAGGGGTGAGTATGGGGGTGGAACCCTGAGTTCAAGCCAGGTTATCATACACTCTTATCACAGTATTGAGGATTTCTTGTGTATTTTAACATCATGCTTTTCAGACACAGGAAATCAGTTTGATCTACTGATTTTGGGGAGCAGGTCTCCAGATATGTTAAAGAGTCTCCACAGTCCTACATGGATATGTGGAAACCTTTGGGTTCATGGGTGATGCCAGTTCTTGCTGTAACATTGATGCCAACTCTCCTGTCAGGAGACATACAACAGAGAAAACATACTGGCATCTTTTTTTTCACCTGTGAAATGAAGAGATAACCAAATATAATCAATATTTGGCTGGGCTTTACTCTCTGAGAAAATTCCATGGGTCAGTAACTATCCTTTTCAAATGACCACAATTATATTATGCTTCCAGTATCTATATTTGTTTGTTTCTATTTCTTTATTTTAGTGGAGGATGTGGAAGTACGTGGGTAACTTGGTCAGAGTTACCTGGTTATAACTGGACCAGCCAAGTCAGTTTGAGATCACAGTCGGTCCTTCTCCCTAATTCCACATGGCTCTCTTTTCAAGCCTCAAGAGAAACGCTTATTGACACACGGATTGAGAAAACCCCAAATGTCTTCAAATCTTAGGGCATTATTTCTGGCTCATTTGTACAATTTCAGGAGTCTGAATTTATTAATCTATGTTGCATAATACAGTAGAATCCCACATTTGAAAAGTGATATATGTAATATATAATACATATCATATAAAATAGAATAAAAATATTTATAATTGCCTTTCCTAGGATTAGTGAGTAGATGATAACTTTGCATACATGGTCTGGAGCCTATAAATTTGAGAAAAACCAATACAGATTTCCCCTATGACATCCTAAAAATTAATCATAGTACAGTTTGGACATTTTAGGTAAATAGCATTTAATTTAATCTCAAAATATTACATACTTATTTACAAATATGCACATGGTTCAAAATTTGAAAGATGTAAATGATTAACAGTAAAAAGCTTTTCTTCCATTCCGCTCCCAGCTGCCCATTTCTTCTTCCTGGATTTGTACAGTGCTACTAGTCTCTTGTAAAGAGAACTTTTATTTATAGTATATTTAAGTAGAAATGGAGGATAAAAAAATCTTATTCTCATTGAAAGCCAAAAACACAAAAGTATTTAGTGACAAATGGAGGGAAAAAATGGCATAATCTTTTCTTTTTTTTCCTTTCTGTTTCACTGAGACAAAATTAACATACAGCACTGTATAATTTTAAGGTATATAAAATAGCCTTCCCAAGTGGTAAAGAACCTGGCTGCTAATGTAGGAGATGCAGAGTCAGGCAGATCCCCCTGGAGGAGGGCATGGCAACCCACTCCTATATTCTTGCCTGGAGAATCCCATGGACAGAGGAGCCTGATGGACTATAGTCCACAGGGTCGCAAAGAGTCAGACACGACTGAAGTGACTTAGCACACACACATACAGTATAGTGATTTGATTTACATATATCATGATGTGATTATCACATATTTAGTGAACATCTATCATCTCATATAGACACACAATTAAAGAAATAGAAAAAATGATTTTCCTTGTGATGAGAACTTAGGGTTATTCTCTTAACAGCTTTCATGTGGAACATACAACAGTGTCAATTTTATTCCTCATGTTGTACAGTCCATCCTTGGTACTTATTTATCTTATAACTGAAAGTTCTTATAAGGTTTTGACAGTCTTTCTCTGATTCCCCCTCCCTGCACCCCTCAGGGACATCATCTCTGAATATGAGTACTGCAATACTTATCACCAAATGACTTTTTTTGTTTTTGACTGTGTTGTGTGTCATGTGGGGATCTTAGTTCCCCCACCAGGAATTGAACTCATGCCCCTTACATTGGTAGCGCAGAGTCTTTAATCACTGGACCATCAGGGAAGTCCTGCCAAGTTACTTAAAAAAAAAAAACCAAACTTTAAATATTATATTGGAGTTAACCAATTAACAATGTTGTGATAGTTTCAGGTGGACAGCAAAGGGATTCAGTCATACATATATATTATCCATTCTTCCCCAAACTCCCCTCTTAGCCAGGCTGCCACATAACATTGAGCAGAATTCCCTGTGCTATACAGTAGGTCCTTGTTGATTATCCATTTTAAATATAGCAGTGTATACCTCCAAATGACTCTTTTAAATCTCTATCAATGGCTACTCCACTATTGTGCCTTGTCAGGAGATGCTGGAGAAATAGTTGCTCATTTAATTGGCTGTTGGTAGGATGCTGTCTTTCTTATATATCACACCTTCTGTGTACTTTCTCCTGTTTCTACATCCTCTGTAGAAGGTCTAGTATTAGGCAAGTTGGGCCTCCTGATCTTTGATTTCCCTGCTCCCTGAACATCCACCCTACCTTGACTTGGAGAGTCTGGAGTTGCTTGCCTGCATCTCACCACGTGTGCAATCCGGATGCTGCCTTTGCTCGGGGTTGTACTCATGGTGGCACTTTCTCCTGAGATGTGGGGCAGGTGAGGGCTGAGGCGCTTCTCCTGCTGGGTTGAGAGTTGCCTCCTACTTTCCCAGCAGGAAAGAAAGCCCGGTTGCGGTGAGGAAGCAGTTTTTTAGCCACTGCTGCATGTCAAATAGGGCTTCCTATTGCTTTGTTTACCTTCTCGTCTAATTCTGTGATTTGAGTTCCAGGAGGGTTTTGCCAGGTGGCAAATATTCTAGGTGACTGGGAAAGAGGGGAGAAGGGAGAAAGGGCACGAGGGCTCTGTCTGCACTGGCACAACCCTGACTTTCATTCCCTCTCATCTTTTCCTTCTTTGATTTCCTTATTTTCAAAAACCCTGAAGAATATGTGAAACGGGCTGGGCTGGACAGGTTGAAGCTAAAAAAGCTGTTTCCTTAGCAACTGTAGCCGTATGAAAGGCTGGCAAGCATTCCTTGTCTCATTTTTCATTTCATTTTCTGCAGTTCCTGAAAGGAGGTCAGATGCTCTGTGTTAAGTTCACATTGCAGTTTTGCTTTGCGGTACCTTCTGTCTCATAGCTGGGAAGGCAGAGCTTGTGCAAGTCACTGACTGCTTTTGTTTACTTCAATGAGAAGTGATACATCTACAGACACAGTCACATTTTGCAGCCAGTTCTCAAAGAATCATAACATATTCATTTTATTTGTGAAGAGTTCAGAAAGTGTCAGAAGCAAAGGATGCATCAGCTGCACACATATTTGCAGGTCATCAGTCTCGAGTGAGAGCTATTCTGATTTCAAAGTCGTATCAGAATATTTTTGGTAATGGCAAAGGGCACCTTTAAAAAAAAATTCGGATTAGTTCCTCACTAATCGATTCCTCTTCTAAAATTATATGCGAGATATAAAATGGAAGTGTATGGTTAATTTCCAGTTTCCAAATTCAATTCACAATATTTATTGCCTCTCTGATTCACTGAGAACTGCAGGGGATAAGCAGATGTGGTAAGATGGTCTGTGCCCTCAAGGAGTTTCAAATTTAGTAGTGGGAATAAGACAAATACGGCGTAATTACAACTACAAGGGAGAAAGTGATAAATGGTGCAATGCAGTGGTTATCGACCTCGACTGCAGATTGGAATCACCCGGGGAGCTATAAAAACACCAGAGGTTCCTCCCCGGAGGTTCTGATTTAATTGGTCTGAGAGGGGTGTGCAGCCGGGAGACGGGGATTTCAGAATAGTTTGCCAGGTGATTCAAAGACACAGCCAAGGTTAAGAAGTACTGGCAAAGACGTCCAAGAGATGTCTCAGAGGACACATTTTGGCATGGTTGGCAGCGGAGGAGGCTCAAATGTAGCACCTGAGAAGAACCTTTGAAACGTGGGTGTGATTTCAGTATATAGAGGAATTGGGGTGTGAAAGGTGATGTCTGAGGAGAAGAGGAGAAACATGAGAACAGTCACGGAAGTGTGAAACCCGGAACCGGAAGTAGGTCTCTATGATCAGAGCGCATCGCCTGCGCATGCGCGAGCATCTCAAATACGGGAGAACTCAAGCTAAGAGGCAGACGCAGGAATAGAGACGTGGGGTAAGTAAGGCGAGGAGGACCCTGAGCTCAAGGTAAGTTTGGTCTTTCTGCTTTTAATGGTTCCTCGAGCTCTTTGGGACTTTGAGTCTATTTGTGATGGAAGAGGAGTCTAGCGGAAGACGAGAAAAAGAGCTAATTGTGGGAGAAAGTGTGAATTCAATATCAGACAATATCGCCATCTTTTAGATTCAGGAGGAACGTTGAAGATAATTCAATTATATTTGTTTTCCAGTAGCGGAGGCCCTAAAGGAACCGACCTGTGACAACTACGTGATTAGTTAGTGAGCTGTCGTGAGTCTGAGGTCAGCGGGGTGTCCAGGTGCAGCTGTCCAACGGGCAGCTTACAGGCAGGTCTGAGGCTGAGGAGAGAGGTCAGGGAGAGAAGTCCAGTTTTGAGAATAATTTGCAGTGAGGACTTGAGGGCGAGGGAGTCATGTGGAAAGGAAAGGGAGAGTGATATTTAGACGAAAAGAAAATTGGAAACCAACAAAAGAGGCATAGAATTGGCATCTGAGAAATAAAAGGAGATTGAGAAGAACTCAGTGGTACAAAAACCAAGAAAGAGTGTTTTGGGGAGGAGGGGTGCAAAGTGCTGTGGGTGGAGAGGCTGGAGCTTCCAGGCTGAGTGGACTCTCCTGTGCTTGGCTTGTCTGTGTAGTGGCTGGTGGGTCATGAATGAATGGCACTGTTGAAGTTACTGCAAGCTCTTTTCCTGGGCTGGAGAATGCTTCTCCAGGTCTCACTTGAGTCATTTCTCATCTATCAAAACACAAAACGGTTGCAGTGAAAATCGGGTAGACTCCTGTGTTTTGAGGAGAAAAACAGCCTCCGATTCTCCAATTTCAAGTCAGATTCATGAAAAATTGACATTCCATAATACAGCCTTGAAAAAGAAAATGAATAACTTATAAATGAGGCTGTAATTAGCTATCTTTGCACTGTTTAAGTCATTTACAAGTATAAGCCAACCGATGGGGGTTGTGAGTCTGTGGATAGATTATGGGTATCATAGTTGCTATAGAGGTCAAGAGAAAGAGGATGAGTGAGGTGCTGGGGGTGGAAAAAAAAAGGCAAGAACTCTGGATTTTCCTCTTGGGGAGTGGAGGCAGCCTGCTCTAAGCTGTTTAGTAGTTTGTTCAAAAGTGAGAATACCGAAGTCATCAAGGCCCCCACAACCCCCACGGCTGCCCAGAAAGAGTGTTTATGAACAGGGACAGGCGCTATCAACAAAAGGAGAAATGCTTTATTGTTCACAGCCTCTTGATGAGGGTGAAAGAAGAGAGTGATAAAGCTGGCTTAAAACTTAACATTCAAAAAACTAAGATCATGGCATCTGGTTCCATCACTTCCTGGCAAATAAATGTGGAAAAAGTGGAAACAGTGGCAGATTTTCTTTTCTTGGGCTCTAAAATCACTGTGTATCGACTGCAGTCACAAAATTAAAAGATGCTTGCTCCTTGGAAGAAAAGCTGTGACAAACATAGACAGCATATTAAAAAGCAGAGACATCACTTTGCCAACAATGGTTTATCTAGTCAAAGCTATGGTTTTTCCAGTAGTCATATATGGATGTGAGAGTCGGACCATAAAGTAGGCTGAGCATGGAAGAATGAATGTTTTTGAATTGTGGTGCTGGAGAAGACTCTTAAGAGTCTCTTGAACAGCAAGGAGATCAAACCAGTCAATCCTAAAGGAAATCAACCCTGAATATTCATCAGAAGGGCTGCTGTTGAAGCTGAAGCTCCAATACTTTGGCCATCTGATGTGAAGAGCCAACTCACTGGAAAAGACCCTGATGCTAGGAAAGATTGAGGGCCAGAGGAGAAGGGGACGACAAAGGATGAGATGGTTGGATGGCATCACCAACTCAGTGGACATGAGTTTGAGCAGACTCTGGGAGATAGTGAAGGACAGGTAAGCCTGATGTGCTGCAGTCCATGGAGTCTGAAAGAGTTAGGCATGACTTAGTAACTGAACAAAAACATCATTCACTAATCTCCGAGGGCCTTGTGCTATTCAGAATTAACATACTCTCTGTAATAAAGGTTTAACACCCGGTTTGATGTAGCTGTGCTCACCCACAGATGTGCAGCATCTTTCTGAGGGCCAGGAAGGAGAAATATACCAGAGTCACATCCCCTCCAGTCCTTAGAGTCATCTGGTACACCCCCCACCCCAATGTACGAATTACCTCATGGATCCCTGACAAGGGCTGCCTAGTCTTGCATGTTTCTAATGATGAAGAGTTCATCATCTAATAAAGCACCTCATTTTGTTTTTAACTGATTTTTATAGTCTCCAGGAAATTTTGCCACATGTTGAATTCTACCTTTCTATAGCATCAGTCTTGCACCTTGTCCTAGGTCTTATCTCTTTTAGAGTCTGTCATTCCCTTCAAGCTCTTTCTCTATTAACTATTGAATGTGTATTCTACAACTAGAGTCATTTTCATTTGCTTTATAATTTTGAAAATAGAAACACAAAATTGTAGCTTATGTACTTAAACTAAAATTCTTTGATAGGATGTCTGTGTCCATTGGGGGCCCTCCATCCTTTTAAAAGGGACCTCGAAGTCAACACAACATTGGTTACTTGCTTTCCTAGATAAGCTTAAACAGCCTAGGCTACTCGTAGTAGTTTTTCTGAATTAAAAAAGTCTAGTGTCTTGGACAAATGTCTGTCTGTGCAAGGACTTATGGAAGTCCTGTGCTGGACCTATTGAGTGGGGCCAGTCTACAGCAGGAAGTAATGGCACCACTTTTTTCAGTGGTGAACTTAGGAGATGTCTGAGCGCTCAGAAAACTTAACAGTTGTCACTTAGGGAGGTCCATTTGCACTCAAATCTCTGAATTCCTTTTCATCATCATCTTAGAGAGAAGGGACCATGCTAAATACTGTTTTCCAGATAGTAAAGTATCTGGTAGTCACAAGTGAGTACTTGGCAAATTCCTGCTGAGTTGACGTGAATGGAATCTGCTTCAATAGGTTTCCCTTTTTCCCTAAAGTCACATTTTCCTCTGGGAGTACTGGTGGGGTTCCTTTCCATAAAACAAGAAAGACATCTTTTGATAATCTCTAATTCTGTGGGATGTATTTGGATTCTCCAGCAGTTCTTTGCAAGACTAGGTCGAGAATGCTGAGAGATGTTATTAGAAAACATTATTTTTGAAATTGATAATACAGAAGGGAGAAAAGATGGGATAAGCAGCTAACGAGCAGACACAGTAGATCAGGAATCTATGTTAGCATGTTCTTCAGGGCAGCAGAAACTCAGTATCTCAATTTCCAAAATGCTTACCTTTTTTTTTTTCCAATCTGGGTTCTTCTGCATCTTTAGTATACATGGTTGACTGTTTTCACCCACCTTCATTTATCAGATAAATTTATCAGATAATTAACACTTTTTTTTTTCTTTTGGCAATAAGGATGAAGAGATATGAAAATAAGTTGCAAATGACTTTTTTCATGTGTGGTTTTTCAGGGCATTTTTCCTGATTCTCAGATATAAGTTTAAATGTAGTATGACTTGACATGGGGGACCAATATAAATTAGACACTATTTGTTTTTAAAGCTTTCTTTATTTATTTTTGGCTGTGCTTCATCTTCGTTTTTTGCATGGGCTTTCTCTAATTGTAGTGAGGAGGGGCCACTCTTTGCTGTGTTGCACAAGCTTCTCATTGCAGCGATTTCTTTTGTTTTGGAGCACAGGCTCTAGGCGTGTGGGCTTCAGCGGTTGTGGCTTCTGGGCTCTAGAGCACAGGCTCAGCAGTTGGGCGCATGAGCTTAGTTGCGCCATGGCAGGTGGTATGTCACAGACCAGGGTTTGAACCGGTATCCCCTGCATTGGCAGATGGATTCTTTTCTTCTGCACCAGGGAAGTCTGACACAGCTCTTTTTATTTTAACATATCTTGATCATACTCAGCCCTATTACATTTATCCCGATAGGCAGTTCTTGCTAGTATCCCTTGGCTGGTATGGACTCATGAGAGATACCACCACCACCCGAGTTCCTGGGTACCAGATGCATCTGTAAGTCCCTCTCTGTCCATTCTCGGCAGCCACTCTGTCAATCTACTTAATGATTGTTCCTCTTGGCTTTTTTAGTAGGCATTGATGTACATTAATGGTAGAAGTTTTATGTACAAATAAAATTTGACATGATTTTCAAATGTTGGGTTGGCATTTAGTGGATACTTCTGTGCTTCCTCTGTAAATTGTAGGGCTGTTAATTTACTGAAAGGCCAGTTCTTGGAAGGAAAGCCAGTGACAAAGTAGTTCTCCTGGTCCCCTTTTTTCTGAGGCATGACTTTTCCTACCATTTCAAAGAAAGGACAGCTTAGTCAATGGCTGTCATCTGGATGTCAGGAGATTGGAGAGGTGAACAAAAGGAAAGTGTGAAAAAGAATGTAGGGGTTGTTTAAACAGAAGACTGTAGAGTCTATGACTGTGTAAGAGAAGAGATGCAGGTTTGGAAAGCAGACATATGAGTTGTGTCTGACTCTTTGTGACCCTATGGATCGTAGCCTGTCAGGTTCCTCTGTCTAAGGGATTCTCCTGTCAACAATGTCGGAGTGGGTTGCTGAGCCCTCCTCCAGGGGATCTTCCTGACCCAGGGGTCAAACCCATGTCTCTTGCATCTCCTGCATTGGGAGGTGGGTTCTTTACCACTAGTACCACCTAGGAAGCCCAGACACCTGAGGCTTTTAGACAAATTAACAAAACATCCTCTCTCTGGCAAATGTGGTGAAGACTTCTTGCCTACAGTGGAGTGTGGCTTGAATCCAGATATTCTTGAATTTTCATGAGTAGATTTAGATGAATTTGGGGGAGAGCCAAGGCCTTTTTTTCAAGGTCTATTTCCAATGTCTTCCTCCTCCCCCCAGGGTTTCTCATGAGCTTATAGTCAAGCTGTTGTCTGGGGCTGCAGTCATCTGAAGGCTTGACTGGGGCTGGTGGATCCATTTCCAAATGACTCATTCACCGCCCTCACCAACTGCCCATTGAGTGTACTTATGGCTACACACTCCAGTAGTCCTGCCTGGGTAATCCCAGGGACAGAGGAGCCTGGCAGGCTACAGTTCATGGGATTGCAAAGAATCAGACATAGCTTAGTCTGTCTCTTATACACATCTAGATGTGTATAAGAGACAGGGGCAGGGCTGACCTCTCATCAGCTGTATGTCTTCTGGTCTTAGTGCAGGAGGCGCCCTCCAGATGCTGGAGTCGAGTTGTGTAGACTGGGATTGAAAGGGTGGGAAAGAAAGCAGGTCAACTCTGAAAGCCTTTTGCATTTTCAAGAGCTGGAGATCACTCCGGAGGCCACCCTGGGGAAGGAGCCGGCTGTGTCATGATGCGAAGGAGCTGCTTTCTTGAATGGCTGTGAAACCCTGCTAGGGCATCTTTAAGTAGATGACTCCTCAGAATCCTCAGTGCTCTTGGGCACGGCTAGACTCTGAGGAAGAAGGTGACTCTGTAGAATAGTTAGCAAACATTTAACCTTCTAGTGCTGAGGGTAGGAAAGGAGAAAGCCTGGGGGATGAGGCCAGCTCAGGGTACCAGGAAAATAGGTCAGAATTCTGAGTGGCATTTTGGATGTTTAAAGATAGTGACATCCTTCTCTAGGTAAAGTCTAGCAGATTGAGTGGGTGTCCCATCTCTCCTTTATTTCCCAAACCCTCTCAACTATGCTGATCCGTGGAGTCTTCCAATAGAACGGTTTTATCTTATTCATCTTTGGGTGCCTGACACTGTGGGAGTGGAGCCGCTCCAGTTACTACAATAATGTTCATGTTTCTGCTTCTGCTTTGATATTGTCATTCTGTCAATAAACGCTTTACTCTTTAAGGACTGCTCTTGTTTTTGAATTTCTAAACTGCCTAGCACAATGCCTTATGCCAGTTAGGTTTGTTTTAAAAAACTATAACAATACATTTTCAATAAAACTATTATTTCACAAATGCTTTTAATTTTATATACTAATTAAAAATCAGAAGCATTTCATTTTTAACATTCTTCTACTTAATTTTATTCTATTATTTGATATTTATAAAACATTATTGTGTAAAAAAATGATAGTTTAAAAATCATGAACCACCTAAGAGATATAATGTTATTAAAAACTTCCATTTTGCTGTATATTTTTCTCCTCCTCCAAACCCTTCTTCTGTTCCATAGATAACAGTTCCCTTAACACTCCTGTTTATCAGTCCATTGCATTTCATCTTAAGTACAGTTTTATCTCAATGTGTATATGCTTACACAGTGTACTATTTAGTTGCATTTGTTTTTAAGTTTTATTAAAAAAAAAACAACACCTATTATCTTACATTAGGTTTCTGAAATTTTCTTTTCTCTACTTGAAGTTATGTTTCCACAATGTATTCATGCTTTCAGATGTAGTTATAATTCATTAATTTTCATTGCTACATTATATTCTGTGGTATGAAAACACTACAGTTGTTTCATCTTCTTGTTGATGGGCCTTTGGCTTGTTTATTGTTTTTGCTATTATACTTTATGGATGTGAACCAAGAGCAGTAACTTGGGAGCGTATCCACTTAGGAATGAGAGCTTCCTGGTGGCACAGATGGTAAAGAATCTGCCTGCAATGCAGGAGGCCTGGATTTGATCCCTGGGTTGGGAAGATCCCCTGGAGAAGGGAATGGCAGTCCACTCCAGTATTCTTGCCTGGAGAAGCCCTTGGACAGAGGAGCCTGGTGGCCTAAGTCTATGGGGTCGCAAAGTCGGACATGACTGAGTGACTAACACTAACTAACTAACTCACCACTTAGGAATAGGGTCTGTTAAGTGTTTGACCTGGCCAGATACTGCCAATCTGTTTTCCAAAGTGGATTAGCACTTATTCTTCCACCAGCCAGCTATGAGATTCCCTGTGTCTGCTTTATCCATAGCCCTTACTATTGGCAGCCTTAGCTTTTCTTCTTTTTTCCGTTTCTGTGCTTTATCATGCGGATGAGATTCAGGAAAGATTTTGCAACTTTGCTTGTTGAAATACATTGATCAGAAGTTCCACAGATGTCAGAGCAACAGAATTTTAGAGCTTGTTGGGATTTTGTAGAACAGATCGTCTGAGAGATCCAAGGACCAGAATGCAGGAGGCTTGCATTCTCTCTCTGTGTGCATATATACACACCATCTCTCTGTATCTAAATTATTTATATCTTTATCATCTATAAGGACTTCCCTGACAGCTCTGTTGGTAAAGAATTTGCCTGTAATGCAGGAGACCCTGGTTTGATTCCTTGGTCTAGAAGATAGGCTGGAAAAGGGATATGCTACCCACTTCAGTATTCTTGGGCTTCCCATGTGACTTAGCTGGTAAAGAACTCACATGCAATGTGGGAGATCTGGGTTTGATTCCTGGATTGGGAAGATCTGCTGGAGAAGGGAAAGGGTACCCATTCCAGTATTCTGGCCTGGAGAATTCCATGGACTGTATAGTCTATGGGGTCGCAAAGAGTCAGACACGACTGTGTGAATTTCACTTACTTATCATCTGTATCTATATATTTAATCTATGCCTATATGTTTAATGTATATCCATATATATATATATATATAAAAGGATAAAGGAGATGGCAGCCCACTCCAGTATTCTTGCCTGGAGAATCCCATGGACAGAGGAGCCTGGTGGGCTACAGTCCATGGAATCTTAAGAGTTGGACACAACTTGGTGGCTAAGCCATCCATATATATTTAATCTATCTATTATAGGTATATCATTTATTTCTATCTGTATCTTACAATTGTTTGTGTATGTTATGTATTATAAAAAACATAATGATGTGTTAATATTATTGCAGTTACCATTCAGGAAAGGAGGGGAGCAGGAAAGGAAAAGAAGGATGAAAGGGGTGCAGGCTGGCAAATTTACTAGTCTCTGCCCCACTAAAGGGACTGTGGGTTGTGGGGTCATTACCAATTGCTGAACATCATGCAAGGGGACCCATATGTGTGCATGTATTTGTGTGTGTGTACATGTGAGTGTGTGTACATGTGTGTGTTTGAGGAAGATGTGTCTGTGAAAGAAGAGTACAGATGAGAGAAATTTCTGGAGTTTATCAGTAATCACAGACTTGGGAAGCTAGAGAACTAAAGTGGAGAGAAGATTCTAGTGATACTGATTACCCATGCATTCTTTTATAGGTCACTGAGAAATATAATAAAGGATTTGAGTCATCTCTGAAGTCCTGTTGGAGACCTTGACGTGTTTTCTTGAACTTGACAAAACTTTGTGATGGAACCAAATGGAGTGCAGAACATTTCGTTATTGTATTTACACATATCCTAACAACTGGGCTTCCCAGGTGGCGCTGTGGTAAAGAATCTGCCTGCCAATGCAGGAGTCACAAGTGGAGTGGGTTCAGTCCCTGGGTCAGGAAGATCCCCTGCAGAAGGAAATGGCACCCACTCCAGTATTCTTGCCTGGGAAATTCCCTGGACAGAGGAGCCTGGTGGGCTGCAGTCCATGGGGTCATAGAGAGTAGGACATGACTGAGCAGCTGAGCACAGCACATATCCTAAAAACTCTAAGCACAATAGGTTGAAAAAAACCAACTTGTCATGATGATCATTGCCATGGTCTCACTTAAAGAATAAGATATAAATGCTGCATGTACAAAATATAAGGCAGAGTTGCCTTTTTAAGTACCACTATCTCCTTATAACCAACAGTTCCCTTTTAAAACATTTTTTTAATATAAAAATATAGTATCCACTGAACCCTGGATGTATGTCAACTAAGAAAAGACAAGTAGAAACACTCTTCTACTGAAACTCAATATTAGCTTTTGGTTTCAGGTGTAATAGTGTCATTGTGATCGGCAACATCATTTGAATTTATTTTCACTTCTGTGCATTTTGGAATTCTCCTGTGCCTTGTGAATTAGAACTCAGTTGTATTTAGCTGGGCTGACATGTTCCTTGTCAAATCCACTAACTCAAGCCAAGTTGTAACAACATTTCTTGATATTCCTCTTAGGGACTATATATCTATTTGTTTACTTATTTAATGTGACACTTCTTTAGTGGCTACTCTTTCTATTTCTGGCTGTAACAGGAAATCCTTCTTTTGTACAGTGAGCAATAAAAAAAAATCTACTCCTTGGATATTTAAACCACTGCATTCACTTGATAATGTCTCTCTTTTTTAAAAAATATAAATTTTTTTATTTTAATTGGAGGTTAATCACTTTACAGTATTGTATTGGTTTTGCCATACATCAACATGTATCTGCCATAGGTATACACGTGTTCCAATAATGTCTCTTTTAACCTATAATAGAGGTATAAAAATATGGGCCCCTGGAGTTTGGGGGAGAATGGATACATGTGTATGTGTGGCTGAGTCCCTTTGCTGTTCACCTGAAACCATCACAACATTGTTAGTTGGCTATACTTCAATACAAAATAAAAACTTTAAAAAGTGCCACCAAGTTTTTTGGGGCTTCCCATCTGGCACCCCTTGAGAAGCATCATCTTCGATAATGCTCTCAGGGTGACTGGTCCTGTTCCAAGATCTCCCTTTTCATTTCTAAAGTGTCAGGTGCTATAGCAGAGAGAATCCCTTACCGAACTCAATTTCTAAACTCCACTTACCCTAGAATTCCCTGGCTTGAGAAACTCCATTTTGCAGTGGCAATCCCCTTGTTTCTCTTCACAGACAGTTTCTCTGTCGCCTCTCCTTCCACCAATCTGTCAGACAGTCACCTATTTTTCTTCCCTGGCGATGCACTGTTACCAGTAATTGCAGAAGCCATTAATAACATGGGTGGGAGGGGGCGAGAGGGAGAGGGAGGCGAGCCACAAAGGGAGTCAGCATTGTACACAGCCCACAGGCTTTTCCCTCCCACACATATGATTCACTGTTGTTCCCGCCTCACGTGGGAAAATGTTGTCCTGCTGAAAATAAACCTGGAAGGCAGCTCTGCCTCAAAGATATCACATATGCATATTAATAACACACACTTTGTCATGCCTAGAGTTGTTTTTAACCAACTGAGCTGAAATACACCAGCCACTTTCTCATCTCCTTCTGTGTGCTGCTGGATCCCTGAGTATGGGCTCGGGTGGCTCCCGCCTCCAAAAGAGGAGGCACAGGGAGGAATTAATTCCTTAGGACCGAAATGGAGAGGGAAGGAAGCTTCTCTGGATGAAACTAGTCCATCTTCCAGGAAGACTGAAGGAAGAGTTTCAGCACAGGAAATGTCCCACGTGTCAACAAGAGGGAGTGCAGGCACAGGAATGGAGAAGGACCTGGAAAGGAAAGTCAGAGGCAGACAAGAGAATATATGAGAAAAGGTCTTTAAAGATGCACCGTGTTAGTTGTTCCGTTGTGTCTGACTTTTTGTGACCCCATAGACTGCAGCCCACCAGGTTCTTCTGTCCTTGGGATTTCCCAGGCAAGAATACTGGAGTGAGTTGCCATTTCCTTCTCCAGGGGATCGTCCCGACCCAGGGATGGAACTCCTGTCTCCTCCATTGTAGGCAGTGTCTTTACTGTCTGAGCCACCGGGGAAGCCCAAAGGTGCACAGGGAGGTCTTAAACCCAGAGATGACTTTCCGCCATCCTGTCTGCCATCTCCGTTTGCTTATATGAGAACAGCTTACTTGTTTTAACTGGGATAAGTGGAAGGTTGAATTTCTCAGAACAATTTAGTGTTGTCTACCAATCCAGTTCCCAACACCTGGGGTCTGTTGCTGCGGAAGCACAGGTGATGCTTTGGGCTCGGCAGTGAGCCACACTGGCTAATGGATATTTGGCTTCCCTTTGTTAGACCAGCCCAAAATGCTGGTGTGGTCTTCCTCAATGGCTTGTTAGTTGGTTGGAACATGCTGCTAATGAGACTGAAGCTAATGTCTCTGAAACCTGGTGGTTTAACTTTATGTAGAAGAAAATCTCTTCCATGTTCACAGGATTTACTCATAAGGAGAAGAACGTGATGGATTGCCCAAGAGAGGGCCACCAGTCCCAGTGGAAAACCATGGACAGAGCCTAAGTGGGTCCTGTGTTTCTTAACACCTATTCCTTTTTGCCATTTTGGAAAGAAAGATCCTGTGACCTGTCACTTCTTCCTTCAGCAGTCCTCTAATATTCTCAGTGTTTTTAGACTCTTCCCACCCTAATCAGTGTACACAAGATAGCCAATTGGATTTCTACTCAGGTTTCTTTAATCAGTGGCCCTGAGATTAAAACCCAGTGCTTTTGTACTTAATATCTAATGGGTTTGATCCTGGGTTTTGCTTCTAATTTTGACCCTTAATCCTTTTTATCACTGAATGTTTCAACCAAATTAGACTATCCATTAGCCCTCAGACTATCTTCCATTTTTCTTACCTCTGCATCCCTTATGCTGATATTACCCATGGTGGGAACACCTTTCCCCATTTCTGTCTCTGAACATCCTTCCATTTCAGGGCACTGTTCAAATGTCACCAGTTCCAAGAAAAAGTTTCTGTTCTCACAAATGAAGACAAACTCTATCCTCTCAGTGACCCTTGTGCTTGGTTTGTATCTCTTTTAGGACATGTATGATTTTTAAAAATAATCATTTATTCCTTCTGTAAATATTAATTGAATATCTAGAAGTGCTAAACACTATCGTACATGGAAAGTCAAATATGAACATATGTAACCTCCTCACGTTAGTTAAAGATATGCTGGTTGCTCTGGGAAACAGACCCCCAAAGCTTAGTGATTTAACATGACAGTCCAACCTGGTGCTACTGGTTGACTGGAGGCTCTTCTCTCTATGGTGATTCAAGGACTCTGTTAGTTTTATCTGTTGACTTTAGTTTTGTCTATCTTCTCTATTATCTGTAATATATACAACAAGTTAGTTGCATTAGAAATTAGCCCCAAAACTGTTGGCTTAAGAAAACATTTACTATTTCACAAATGCTGTGGGTCAGGGATTTAGGAGAAGTTTAGCTGGGTAGTTCACACTTTGGGGTTTCTCATGAGCTTATAGTCAAGCTGTTGTCTGGGGCTGCAGTCATCTGAAGGCTTGACTGGGGCTGGTGGATCCATTTCCAAATGACTCATTCACCGCCCTCACCAACTGCCCATTGAGTGTACTTATGGCTACACACTCCAGTAGTCCTGCCTGGGTAATCCCATGGACAGAGGAGCCTGGCAGGCTACAGTCCATGGGATTGCAAAGAATCAGACATAGCTTAGTGACTAAACAACAACTATGGCCTGATAGCTGGCTTCCCCCAGAGAGAAAAACCCCAGAGAGCACAAGAAAGAGGCTGATTCAATTCCAGAAGTGAGTCCCTAAGTTCAGCTCACCCTCAAGGGGGTGAGAACCAAGCTCTGACTTTCAAGGCAAGGGTATAAAGCATCTATGGACCTATTCTTCTCTTTTTCACTGAGGGCTTGTGGGATCTTAGTTCCCTGGTCAGGGATAGAACCGGGCTCTCAACAATGGAAGCGTGGAGTCGTAACCACTGGTGTGTGTGTGCGTGCTCAGTTCCTTTAGTAGTGTCTGATTTTTGTGACCCTAACGGCCGTAGCCTGCCAGGCTTCTCTGTTCGTTGGATTCTCCAGGCAAGAATACTGGAGTGGGTTTCCATTTCCTCCTCCAGGGGATCTTCCTGACCCAGGGATCAAACCTGCATTTCCTGTGTCTCCTGCATTGGCAAGCAGATTCTTCACCACTGAGCCACCAGGGAAGGCCCCATAACCACTGGCCCACCAGGGAATTCCCTGTGGACCAGAGCATGGGACCCATGCTCCTTCAATTCTGTGGGGCTCTGTCATCTCCTAGAGCCTAGATCCTTCAGCTTCCAGCAGATGGAAGTTGAAAGCGTGGAGAAGGCACTCCAGCTTCTTAAAAACACTGACCTGATAGTGACACATATGACGGTTATTCTCCTTTCAGTGGGGAGTAGTACATGGCCACCTCTGGATTCAAGGGTGACTGAAAAATGCCATCTGGGCTGGGCAGTCATTTCCCAGTGACAACCCTCTGTTCCTGCCACCCTTCCCAAATGTTAGCTTCTTCCAGGCAGGAACTGTCTTGTCCTTTGTGTCTCTCATTATACAAATAGCACAGACCTTGTGTGAAAGAGGTGCTTTTTAAATATTTTATGAACAAATGAATCCATGAAGGATGGGATGGTAGCATTATTTTTCCATATATTTCAAAAGGTAAACCTAGGCTTGCTTCTGTCTAGAATCCACATCAACTCTGCTACTTAAATCCTCTTTACAGCTGAGCTGTGACATATGTGTCTATGTTCAGAACTATCTAGGCATCATGGTTCTCTTGTTATTTCTTATGAATTATTTATCTTCCCTCCTCTGAACTTTCTTCAAATGGCACATTGCAAAGGACTAGTTCTTTACTAAAGAATATTATATAAAGGCAAGAATGTTCAAAGCTTCTCTGCATCACTACACAAACAATTCAAGCAAGATGCTGCCAGATACTGAAGAGATGGGATCACAGGGTAGCAGAGATAAGAAATAAATTGTCATAGCAACCAGAAGACCTCAGTTGGGAGGACTGTACTTCAACTTAAAAGGTAGCTCTAAGAGCTTAAATATACACAAAGAAATGGCTAATTGCATAAAGATGTCATTCAAATACAGGAGAATCTATTTAAACTTTTCTGAGTGAATATAATTTGGAAACAATGTGGGAAAAATACAAAATAAGTGCATGAATGAATCTTCACCATAACATTTAATAAGAACAATAATTTATGATAATTGTTGAATACTATTTACCAAAAAATAAGATTGTTCATTTGGGAATTACAATGATGTTGCATGGTTGGTGTAGAAAAATTGAGGTGGGAGGCAGGCTCAAGAGGAAGGGCATATATGTATACATACAGTTGATGTACTTTGCTGTACAGCAAAAACCAACACAACATTGTAAAGCAATTATAGAAAAAAGAAAAATTTTAAAGTGCAGAAAACAAGAAAGGGGAAGAAAAAATCACCCTACCACTCCGAGTAATTTAAAAATATGTTTAGCGTATATATAAATATGTGCAAGCATGCTATGTCGCTTCAGTTGTGTCCAGTTCTTTGCAACCCCATGGACTGTAGCCCACCAGGTTCTTCTGTCCACAGGATTCTCCAGGCAAGAAGACTGGAGTGGGTTGTCATGCCCTCCTCCAGGGGACCTTCCTGACCCAGGGATGGAACTCGTGTCTCTTAAGTCTCCTGCATTGGCAAGCAGGTTCTTTACCACTAGAGCCCATGTATATATATATCTATATATCTGTTTCAATCATATGTATATTGAAAATTGAGATTATGTATTTTTCATTTAGTACTTTGGTTTTACTTACATTATCTCATAACATTTCCCCATTTCTTTCATATTCTTTGAAACATTTAGAATTACTGCATAATATTTCATAATTTAGATATAATTTTATCTAACTATTGCTATAATGTTTGACATCTCAATTATTTCCATACTTTTGGTATCATAAATAATTCTATAACTAACATTGTGGTGTAAGCAATATTTGTCACAGAGTGGGTGCTGGATAAAGGTTTGATGAATAAACTACAAGATACAAATCTTTTGGTACATTTCTGATGACTGATATTATATTCCTAAAAAAATGAATTATTATCAATTATCTGGAAGATTTATTAAGGTTCATTTTGAGTATTTGGAATAAACTTAGCTTCTAATACCTGTGTTGTAGACTCTCCTATGTGTACAAGTAATAGTTTGCAAAACATAGGTGAGGGAGCTGGAAAATCCCGGGTACAGAGTCTGATCCATCAGAGGGATCTGCTGGTGTCTGGTGTCTTTTCTTACTGCCCACAGGAAAGCCTTCCATGTGTCTGGGGCTTCAGATTTGATCAGGTTGTGACCCCCACAACCATCCTGCAAGGCCAGTAGGCCAATCTCCCACCCCCCACACCCCCAGCCCATTTTGCACCAAAGGAAAGGAGACTCAATTTGTGAGTTAAAATTCAGCCCAAGAATCTGAAGCTCATCTGGTCTCTTGTTTCTAGAACACACGCCAAAGACCCAAGTCCCTTATGTATTGGCTCCTGTTTCTCAAGACAGTCCTTCAAAAATAAATTGGACCAGCATGGAAGGCTAATCTTTTAATTTTATTTTTAAAGATTTTTTTTTTTTTAACGTGGACCACTTTTTAAAGTCTGTATTGAATTTGTTACAATGTCGTTTCTGTTTTATGTTTTTTTGGCCATGAGGCACCAGGCATGTGGGATCTTAGTTCCCAGACCAGGGATCGAACCTGCACCCCCTGCACTGGAAGATGAAGTACTAACCACTAGACCACCAGGGAAGTCACAGATTGTTTAAACTGTGTGGCCTATTTTTCATTATTAGGAGTCTTGAGGGACTTGCTATTATGATTATTAACATGTAAGGCTTTTCTTATGACAGTAGAAGTTGTAGCTTTTTCAGTTTTCATCCTCAAACTCTTGGAAATGACTGTGACGCCTGGTTTCCTTTTGCTATAAGGATGAGAGAGAGAAATAGGCATATAGCAAACAATTCAAAAAAATCCTTTTTAAAAAAGCTTTGTCTTCATAGAAAATAGAGCAAAATTTCACAAAACTATTATGGAGGCAGGTTAGCATAATGAGGTCTCAGTGCCTTAAGGAATGCAGCCTTCCTCTGCCAGCCACATGGCAACCTGGGCGGGGGTGGAAAGGGGTGGCGGTGGGGGTGGGGTGGGGGAGACTCGTGACCACTCCCAGGTTCACTTTAGGGGAAAACAGGCCACTTTTGGACTTCCCCATTAGTAACACTTGATTGAAGCCTCAGGTTAGGCTTGAAAGATGTCAAGAGAATGTGTGAATTAGGTGTTTAAAATTAGGTGTCAGCACTCTGACTGCACAGTAGAAATGTCTGGGGAGATTAGAAAAATGTATGGGTGTCTGGCCCCACCCTTGATAATTAAAATCAGCATCTCTCGGAGTAGAAACAGTCAGGAGTTTTTGAAAGCTCTCATGTGATTTTGATGTGCAGCGGGAGTTGAGATTTAGTAATTTAAACTTTGTGAGCATCTTCCCACAGGGTAGAGGTGGATGGATAAGAAGATTCAACAGGTGGGTAGATGGGAGGTGAGTGGATGAGAACAGTTCCCCAAAGGTTTCTCTGAGTTATTGGGGACTATGGATTTTAAATATTTTAAAAATTAAGTGTTAACCCCTCCCTTCCCCTCATTACCTGCAATCACAGGGCCATCTTTTATATCAAGAGGATGGTGTGAGTCTCCATTGAAGATATTTAGGGGACCCTGGGGAAGCAACACAGGCCCCCTCCAAATTACTAACCTCCTCATCTAGACTTCAGACATCCCATTAGACTGTTTCCCTTGAGGTGCCATTCATCCCCTGCATTACAGAAAGCTTTTCTAGTGACTAAATTATAATAATTGGTTTACCAAGTACCAAAAAGTTTTGAAATCTAAAAGTCAGACAATTAAGGGTTGAAAAGGCAAATATTTCCAAGCTAGACCTAGGCTTTGAAGCAACTGACAACTGAAATTCTCAAAAATGTCTTACTTTATAAAATAATGTCACAAGTAAGTAGATTGCAAGTCTCATCACCTTTAAACCCAGTGCCATCCACATACAAAGCCTTCCGGAGGTCATGGAAGACACACCTTAGGCTCCAGTGGTCTACTTTTCACAAATGGAAGGGCAGGAAAATAAGCTGTGACTTGAAAAAGTACATAGTGACTCCCTCCCCAGCCTCTGGATCTCAGCACTGTGGGCTCAGCAGCCTAGCCTTCTTTGTTTCTGGAAAATGGGGAACACATTTGACCTGGGCTGCACATAGCTGCAAACAGATGTGGGCAGACAGCTCCCACCCCTCCTCTCACTTCCCCACCCTCTCCCCTCCTGGGCTTGTTCTCCATTGTTTTCAATCAGGGCATTATTTTTCTTAAATATCATTTCTCCCGTCTCTAGGGATATTGCATAGAAACTTACTAATGAGAGTCTTATGTGATGTCACCATGGCTCTTGAACGTGTTGGGTGATTTGCTTAGTTTATCAGACATCCAGAAGCTAACAAGTGACAGGCGTGTATGGGAGTATTTAGCATTTGCCAGCATGGCAAGAAATCTTCCAAAGTGCAAGGAGGAAAAGCCAGCTTGTGCTTCAGTTGCTCGATTTTAGCACCTCTTGACCTCATCATCTCACTATTTTGAGGCACCTAATTTAGTGTCATTGCAATTGACACTGTGAAAACAACTCTCCAGGAAGTCACACCATGAAAAGGAACACACCAGGTGGCTCCTTTCACAGTGTTGCTGTGGTGATCCCTTTACTGAAAAGAAAAAACCAAAAAAACCAGCTTCACTACCCTGTTATTCATCCTCCATCCCCAGAAACTTAGAATTTTATACACACATACACACACCACAGAACATCTGATATTAAAAAAAAAAAAAAATCAGAGTTGTTGATGCAGAAATGACTTGCTTTCAACACCTGCCAAGGGGTGGAGCTGCAGAACCGCAGACCACGGTGGTCCTGTGTTTTCTATCCCGTCAGGACTGCTTTCATCCAGGATCTAGGTTGCTGCTGCTGCTGCTAAGTCATGTCAGTCGTGTCTGACTCTGTGCAACCCCATAGACGGCAGCCCAACAGGCTCCTCCGTCCCTGGGATTCTCCAGGCAAGAACACTGGAGTGGGTTGGCATTTCCTTCTCCAATGCATGAAAGTGAAAAGTGAAAGTGAAGTTGCTCAGTTGTGTCTGACTCTTAGCGACCCCATGCGCTGTAGCCTACCCGGCTTTTCCGTCCATGGGATTCTCCAGGCAAGAGTACTGGAGTGGGGTGCTATTGTCTTCTCCGAAGATCTAGGCAGATCCACCTTTTTTCTTTTCAAACTGGAGTAGAGTTGATTTGCAGTGTTTTGCTGGTTTCATGTGTACAGCACAGTGGTTCAGTTAAACATATATCTATTCACACACACACACACACACACACACATATATAGCTTTTCAGATTCTTTGCTCTTATCAGTTCAGTTTAGTCGCTCAGTCATGTCTGACTCTGTGACCCCATGGACTGCAGCACACCAGGCTTCCCTGTCCATCACCAACTCCCAGAGCTTACTCAGACTCATGTCCATTGAGTTGGTGATGCCATCCAACCATAACATCCTCTGTTGTCCCCTTTTCCCACCTTCAAAAATTTGCCCTTATAAGTTATTAGAAAATATTGAGTGTAATTCTTGGTGCTATATAGTAGGTCCTTATTGGTTATCTATTTTACATATAAATATATCTACTTTATTATAGATATATCTTTTTCCATCCCATCAGTACTGCGTTTATCCATGATCCCTTGTGGTTCAGATGATAAAGAATCTGCCTGCCAGGCAGGAGATCTGGGTTTGATCCCTGGGTTGGGAAGACCCCGTGGAGAAAGGAATGGCAACCCACTTTGGTATTCTTGCCTGGGAAATTCCATGGACAGAGGAGCTTGGCGGGCTACAGTCCATGGGGTCGCAAAGAGTTGGACACGACTAACACTTTCACTTTTAAACAGATCTACCTTTTATCACTTTTCCTTATTTAGTTTTAGGTTCTTAGCCTTTTTCTTTCCTGGTGCATTTACCCTGATTATGAATGGATGTGAATTCCTTCACAATTCATCCCTGTGATAAGATCTGAGGGGGAACAGGTGCTTAAGGACTCAGCCCTCAGAGAATCCATCACAGGTGTATGAAACGTAGAGAACTAAGTGGTCAGGGAAAACAATTTCTGTGATGCAGAAATTGTGCATCAGTTTGTTCACTTTAACAAGTTTAGTTTTAAAACTTTGTGCAGGGTTGCTGCTCAGTTTAAAATACAGGGCTGATGGGGAAAATAAAGATGTCTGGAAATTTAGCCTAAAATTCCTGGATTTGAAGGGACACAAGAAAGCCCAGACTTTTCTTTTTTTGTTTACTAAGCATATAACAATGTTACGTGCTTTTTAGCTGTCATCACATCTAGTTGGTCCTTAATCTGGATTTTAAAATTTAGAAGCATACTCAATATCTTCACTACAGGGACCCCTCTGGTGGTCCAGTGTTTAGGACTCCGAGCTTCCACTGCTGGGGATGAGGGTTTGATCCTTGGTCATTGAACTGAGATCCTATCAGCCAAAAAACCCCCAAACAAATGAAACCAAAAAATGATCTTTACTAGAGCCATAAAAAATGAAAGCAAGGGTAATCTTTGTAACTGTGATGAAGGCATTTATGCTCTTATTGCGTTTAAATTAAAGAAGCAGTGTGAGATTTTTGTGTCTAAAATCAGAAGCAATTGGTATCACCATTAGGTGGCGCACTCCAGCCACCGATTGCTTAGGCTGAATGGAAGCAAGCGGTGCCATCTAGACGGAAATTGCCGGACCCTTCCACCTTTCCTTTAACCATTTAAGATTGCAAGAGACAATCTGTGTGGAGACCGGCAGCAGGCATATTTTATGCTCCCCTGACACTTTCTGTTTTAACATTTGGCTTCTAGCTGCACCGACTGTTTCCCTTTGCCCCCACGCGGCTTCCAAGCCGGCTGCCTCCACTGCCTTCGTTTTCCTTTCTGCCGCAGCAGCATTTGCACCGGCAACTACACAGTGCATGTCAAACCTGCGTTCAATTTGGATTGAAGTCTCTCTCTCTCTCTTTTTTTTGTATTTGCAACATTTGCAGTGGGTCGAGAGAATGAGTCTAATGGGAATTGAGTCTGGTGAACAGAATGAGTCTGGTGAACAGCGCTTTTCTAGCATCCCATCCCGGCCTGTCAACGTTAGGCAAAAATAGAAAAGAATAGTTAAAAGGAGAAATCGTGGCAATTACTAGGAGTCTCAGCATCTGCTAATGGAACACTTTTCCTCTAATCATGTTCTATAATGTGCAACCTTTACTTTCCCGGGTCACACTGGCTAGAAGGACCAATTCCACAGCGCAGTGAATAATAATCAGGGTGGAGATCCCTGTCTTTGAGTTGCCTGCCTTCCTCCTGGAGGTTTCTGGCCGCACTGACTCCTTTCCTTGGAGGCCTTTTCTCTTCACCTGGCATTCTTTACTCCAGTGTCTCACTCAAAGTAGAGACTTAAAAAAAAAAAATTGGGATATAATTGCTTTACAATGTTCTGTTAGTTTCTGCTGTACAACGAAGTGAATCAGCTGTGTGTATGCATATATCCCCTCTCTCTTGGGCCTCCCTCCCATACCCCTGCCATCTCACCTCTCTAGGTCATCACAGAGCACCAGAAGAGACTTCTGTGCTGCCAATAATCAGCCTGCTGCTCCTGTTTTTTTTTTTTTTTTAATTATTAATTAATTTATTTTTATTGAAGGATAATTGCTCTGTAATATTGCATTGGTTTCTGCCATACATCAGCATGTTTCAGGCATAGGTACATGTATGTTCCCTCCCTCCCACCTCCCGCCCCTTCCCACTCCTCTAGATTGTTACAGAGCTCGGATCTGAGTTCCCTGAGTCATACCGCGGATTCCCACTGGCTATCTATTTTGCATATGGTAGTGTATATGCGGAGAAGGCAATGGCACCCTGCTCCAGTACTCTTGCCTGGAAAATCCGATGGGTGGAGAAGCCTGGTGGGCTGCAGTCCATGGGGTCGCTAAGAATCAGACACGACTGAGCGACTTCACTTTCATTTTTCACTTTCATGCGCTGGAGAAGGAAATGGCAATTTCCTTCTTGTGTTCTTGCCTGGAGAATCCCAGGGACGGGGGAGCCTGGTGGGCTGCCGTCTGTGGGGTGGCACAGAGTCGGACACGACTGAAGCGACTCAGCAGCGGCAGTGTCTACGCTGCTCTCTCCATTCATCGTACCCTCTCCTTTCACCCACCCACCTGTGTCCATAAGTCTCTTTTCCGTCTGTGTCTCCATTGAAAGTGAAAGTGTTAGTCGCTCAGTTGTGTCCGACTCTTTGTGGTCCCATGGACCCATTAGGCTCCTCTGTCCATGAGATTCTCCTCCGTCCAGGTAAGAATACTGGAGTGGGTTGCCATTTCCTCCTCCGGGGGATCTTCCCAGTCCAGGGATTGAACCTGGGTCTCCTGCACTGCAGGCAGGTTCTTTACCATCTGACCCACTCGGGCAAGAAGGTGCTGCATCTCCATTGCTGCCCTGCAAATTTAGGTTCATCAGTACCATCTTTCTAGATTCCATCTATATACATTAATATATTTGTTTTTCTCTTTCTGACTTACTTTACTCTGCTTCTGTTGTTTTTTGTGGATCTGTCGCTCGTATCATTGAAGGTGCTTTTCCTGGGCTCCCAGAAGGTTGACCCTGGGCTTTCAGGATCTTACATCCCTCTTATTCTCGGAACTTGGAGCACATGCCCTGAGGCTGGATTGGAGAAGATTTATTTCAGTGGCAGCACCAATTATCAAACTCAGAAGTGTCCCTTATCCCCAGCAGGCAAGAATAAAGCCCTGGCTTCTTGAATCAGGATCTTCCTGTAGCCATATGGCCCAAGTTCAAGGATCTTAGGTAAGTTACTAAGCTCTCTCTGCCTCGGTTTCCTCAATAATAATAATCATATAATAATTCTTCATTTAATTCCTCATCAGTTCAGTTCAGTCTCTCAGTCGTGTCTGACTCTTTGCGACCCCATGAATCGCAGCACACCAGGCCTCCCTGTCCATCACCAACTACCGGAGTTCACTCAGATTCATGTCCATCGAGTCAGTGATGCCATCCAGCCATCGGAAACAATATAATTTCCTCACATAATAATATAAAAAAAGTTCATCACAGGATCAACTTTTCAGTTGTTGTGAGGATTAAATGATTCGGTGCACGTGATGGCTCCTCTTGTCCATTGGAGTCTCCAGGCAAGAATCCTGGAGTGGGTTGCCATGTCCTCCTCCAGGGGATCTTCCCAACCCAATTTTACAGTGCAGGAACTGAACCCGGGTCTCCTGCACTGCAGGTGGATTCTTTACCACTGAGCCACTGGGGAAGCCTTGCAGCTCTAAATTTCGTTTGTTAAATCAATCTGAGTTGAGCTTTTGGTCACTTGAAAGTCTGAAAGTCTGTCATGAAAAGTCTGTCTCTATTGTTATGATGCAACCTAGCGAAAACATTCCTATGACAGAGAGAAACACGTCATGGTTTCTTAACATCACACTGGAAAATTATTACTGTTTCATTGGTATTTAGATGCCCTGAAATATCTAAACATCGCTAAGCTTTGTATATTTATATATGACCTCTCTTGATATGCAAATCTAGAGAGGAGCCATTTGTTAAATTGTATTTCCAGAAAGACGTTCATCTATCAATTAGAAAATGGCCTTGAATGTTTCTAAAGTAATTCGCCGCATATAGATAAAGCTCACGAAATGTTTAAGAAATTAGGTTTTCTGGATAAATGAATTTCTGATTAATTGAAATTAATTAAAGCTCTCCCCCTTCAACACACGTAACCTACTAGTTCCTCTCTGTAGAAAATCTTTGTGAAATGTATAAATGCACTTTCTTTCATTAGTAATTACAGTATAGTGAGCATAATTGCATTTTTGATGATTAAGAATTTTACAGTGCCTCAGGGTTAAGAGAGTGTAAATTCTCATTGTACAGTATTTTACATAGAGAAATTCAGGAAATTGGGCTAAATATGGATTGATCCTGGGATATTTACTAGACGTTTATTTTTCCAAACCTCCAATATCTACTAGATTTCATTGTCTTTCATTTTTTTCTATAAAAAATAACATGTGCAAAAAGTTTAATAGAGATTTTGGTTAACTGGGCTCTTGTTAAGGAAAATTTTGTTTTATTTTTTCAATAAGCCATTTAAGCACAGAAAATTTTGTTATATTTTTTCAATAAGCCATTTAAACACAGTAATTGCACGCTAACTTATTAATGTGGAACAAGATTGAAAATGGAAAATGTGGGACAAAAGGGACCTGACATTGACAATAAGAGTTTCAGTGATGAAGTTACACTGGGGGTTGAGTTTAACTGTATAGAGTCTCAGAAATGACCCAAGATGCTCAATGACTGTGAATTCAAGAGGCCAGGGCATCCCGCATGTAGGGACCATGGTTCATTCTTGTCTTGTGTCTTTTGTAGAGTGGAGGCCCAGTAGTTCCAGATCTTTACACATCCTGTGGCTCAGTCACAGTTAGGATATATAACCAACTCACGGTTGGAACACATCCAGCAAACACACACTGTTCGTGGCAGTCTTTTCTCTGGGTTCATTCTTTCTAGTTCCTTTTCATCACTAGACTGATAAGCCGCAGAAGATTCAGAGATTTGGAACCAAGGCCAGTAGTTCCTTTATTCCCATTGGAGATATGATTAATAGTCAGAGTCAGAGATCAGACTTTGCCATAACATCACATGGAGTCTTAGGGGATGAATTGCATCTCCCCACCCCCTTCTGTTTTCATATGTTGAGGTTCTCATTGCCAACACCTTACAATGTGACTATATGTGGAGATAGGGTCATTAAAGACATATTAAATCAAAATCAGGCCATTGGAGTGAACCTTAATCCTATATGAAGGGCTTTTTTTTTTTTTTTTTAATAAGAAAAGGAGATTAGGACATCCAAGTACAGAAGGAAGATTATGCAAAAATCAAGAAAGAAGACAGCTGTCTATAGTCAAGGAAAGAGACTCCAAGAGAAACAACCTCGCAGACACTTTGGTTTCAGACTTTTAGCTTTCAGATATTCTTAAGGCATCCTCGTATATCCTTGTGTATCTTTAAGACCTTTTCTTAGACATTCTCTTGTCTGCCTCTGACTTTCTTTTCTAGATCCTTCTTTCACCTGTGTGTGTAGTCACTTCAGTCATGTCCAACTCTGTGTGATCTTAGGACTGCAACCTGCCAGGCTTCTCTGTTCACAGGATTCTCCTGGTGGGAATACTGGAGTGGGTCACCACGCCCTCCTCCAGGGGATCTGTGTGCCTTTGCTTCCTCTCATTGACACATGAACCATTTCCTGTGCTGAAACTCTTCCTACAGCTTTGGTCTTCCTGGAAGATGGACTAATTTCATCCAGCGAAGCTTCCTTCCCTGTTTCATTCCTAAGGAATTCCTCCCCATGACTCTTCCATGTCTCTACTGGGGGCAGGAGCCACCAAAGTCCATGCTCGGGAATCCTGCTACAGACAGAAGGAGATGAGGAAGTTGCTGGTCCATTTCAGCATGTTTGGTTAAAAACAACTCTAGGCACTACAAATCATTTCTGTGGTTTAAACCATTCAGTCTGTGGCACTTTCTTATGGCAGCTTAAGCAAACTACTATGTGGAGTTATTAAAGAAAAGAGCAGGCCAACCATCAGTGTGTGTAGTCAAGGATGGGATGGAGAAATTGTATGTCAAGGCAGAAGTATATGAAGACCTGTCATATCATCCAAGAAGCAAATGTCAGGTTGCACAACATGGAAAGTCACTGGCTGGGGATCAGCGGTGTTTGTGGGTCCTCCCCTTTGTCTCCATCCCCTTGAGGTTGCAATTCTCCTCTTTCTACTCCCATTCTAATATCCAGTTATCAAGAGGCCATATTCTGCCACAGTTCAGAAACTGGCATTGGATAAGTTGTCAGTTTGTTTTCATATATATTTTTTTCCCTAGCCTAGTCTGTCCTTTGCTAGGGTCATCTTTCATGTGAGTTGATGTTATTGACCTACCATCTGCAGGGCATGTACGTTGAGTTTTATTTACTGTAGTGATGATGAATTAAGCTTGAGTTAGTAAAATTCTCTCACCAGCCTCCCCTGGGAAGATGGCTTTGCATTTGTGGAGAAATAGCAGAGGTTTCCTGGAAGAGAATGTATTTGTTGGAGGACTGATAAGATTGAGACACAACCTATAATTGGGGGGACTAACTTCTCTTCATGCAAAGCTGCTTCTTTTCTCCTTAAAAAAAAAAAAAAAATCAGATTTAACCTCAGTCATGCCTCAACAGCACCATGCTATGCTCATTTCAGTTCTAGACAAAACTTTTTACTTCCTGAGTCAGTCAGCCACCACTGAACTGAGCACTACAGGGATTATAAAGATGAGTTCGACAGGGTTGGCAATCTCAACATCCCACAGGGGAGACAGGAGTGATTCTAACATGAGAAAGACTATGAAATGAGCTCTAATTAAAGTATGAATGGATTTCGTTAAGAGGAACAAAGGAGGGAGAGGATGTTTCCAACTTGGAAGGCATCTGGAGGAAGAAGGAATATCAGTTGGGCCTTGGAGGAGTTGGAGGTGTGTAACAGACACAGACTAGGGAGGCGAGAACAGCCTGCACACACACAAGCTGGAGAGAGCAGGGCCTGCTCCAAAGCAGAGAATAATCCAATGAGACCACGTGTGGGTATGAAGTGGTCAGGTAGGATGGGAGGGGCTGTCTTAAGGGAGATTGGAGCTGGAGGCTGGGCTTGGCTGTGGATGGCTCTGACTGCCAGATCAGAAGAAGGTGGGAAACCAATCAACATCTTTGGAAAAAGGAGCTGGTATGGTTATACTGATTTTAGGAAGATAATTTTGGAGATAGAGTGGGTGGTATGGGTGGGAGTTGGGGAGCATGACAGAATGAAACTGGAGGACCCTGTCTGGAAGCTGCTGTAATCCTTCAGATGAGAACTGCTAAGACCATGACCTAGGAAGATGATGGGAAGGACAAAGAGGCTATGGGCTCAGGAGTTGTGGGGACCCGGGGAGAAGGTGGTTCTAATGACACTCAGGGTTAAATGCAATGAGGAACCTAGAGGAAGGAAGGAAAGGGGACAAGATTTATTTTAATAAGATGATGAAGAACTTGTTTTTGAGTATGTTGAATTTTGTATGTGTACGTGTTCAGCAGGAAAATGATGCTTGTTCCTTGAAGACCAGGTTATGTCTCATTCACCTCAGCCTCAGCCAGAGGCCAAGTTTTTATTTATTTGCTCATTCATTCATTCATCCATTCAACCAGTACTGAGTAAATGCTCATTTTGTACTAGGCTTAGAACCTGGCATATAGTTGAAGTCAACAGTTGTTTTTTTTAGCTGAACTAAACCGACTTTTATGGATTCTCATGCAGTTGAGTTGTCATTATATCGAGAACTTCTAATCGGTTGGTTTAGTAAGACTGTTGGTTCCATGGGGAAGGGATGTAGGGGTGGAAGTGGAAGGGAGAGTGGCGTTCATAGCCTCCATCTATAAAAGTCACACACGAAAGTGCCATGGGTGTCCACCTGCCCTCTGCTGGATCTCTCAGCCCAGAAGTGGATGATGAACACAAGTCTTACAGATCTTATATACAGACATTTTTCAAAAGCAGGGGGAGGGATGGAATCAGAGTTGAGTCAGTCACTTAGGTATTTATGTCAGAAACCCGTAATTTTAAAGATTAGCTGTATTTATACCTCTTGTGTTTCCTTTGTACTTGCAAGCTACCTTTTTTCTTAGATGTTGACATTTCTCAAATTCCAGTCTTTGTTTGGTGAGAGACAGAAAAGAAGAACCCCTTTAGATTGTTTTCTTTCTTGGGTTGGAAGTTTATATGGAGAGCATCGTATTGCAGGGGCTCAGCGGGGTGGTAGCCGGGATCAGGAAGGAAACAAGCACAGTGGGAAGGCAGAGCCTGGGGGAGCAGTCAGCGTCTGTTGCACAGAATCCTTTTCCTGGGGTTCCTCTTCCAAAGGCATTGGGGGTTTGTGTAGCGCAGTGGATAAGAATGTGGGTGTGGGAATCAGAGCCCTAGGTTGGAATAATCCCAATACAGATCATGTGTACTTGTGCCAATTATTTACTCTCTTTAGGCTTCTACTTTCTCATTTAAGATAAAGATAATAATCATATCTTCCTTGTCGTCTAACATGAAATACTTTGCTTAATGTCTGTGTTCATTTCTGTTTCCCCCTTGAATGTGAACTTCACGGGAACAGAGATTTCTATTTGCACTTTTCTCTGATGTCTTTCACGTACTGAACACATGGTTACTTGGAGGAATCTCCAAGGTAAAAGAAGCAGGAATGGTGGGCAGGAATGATTAGAAATGTAGAAGGAGAATAAGTTGGGATATGGTTCTGGAAGCCAGTGTAGGAAAGAATTCCAGCAAGGGGATGTTGTTCAGTTCAGTTCAGTTCAGTCGCTCAGTCGTGTCCGACTCTTTGCGACCCCATGAATCGCAGCACGCCAGGCCTCCCTGTTCATCACCATCTCTCGGAGTTCACCCAGACTCACATCCATCGAGTCAGTGATGCCATCCAGCCATCTCATCCTCGGTCGTCCCCTTCTCCTCCCGCCCCCAATCCCTCCCAGCATCAGAGTCTTTTCCAATGAGTCAACTCTTCGCATGAGGTGGCCAAAGTACTGGAGTTTCAGCTTTAGCATCATTCCTTCCAAAGAAATCCCAGGGTTGATCTCCTTCAGAA
>SJYT01035376.1:67244-78431 GCA_006410635.1 Cephalophus harveyi
GCAATCTTGATTCCAGCTTGTGTTTCTTCCAGTCCAGCGTTTCTCATGATGTACTCTGCATATAAGTTAAATAAGCAGGGTGACAATATACAGCCTTGACGGACTCCTTTTCCTATTTGGAACCAGTCTGTTGTTCCATGTCCAGTTCTAACTGTTGCTTCCTGACCTGCATACAGATTTCTCAAGAGGCAGGTTAGGTGGTCTGGTATTCCCATCTCTTTCAGAATTTTCCACAGTTTATTGTGATCCACACAGTCAAAGGCTTTGGCATAGTCAATAAAGCAGAAGTAGATGTTTTTCTGGAACTCTCTTGCTTTTTCCATGATCCAGCGGATGTTGGCAATTTGATCTCTGGTTCCTCTGCCTTTTCTAAAGCCAGCTTGAACATCAGGGAGTTCACGGTTCACGTATTGCTGAAGCCTGGCTTGGAGGATTTTGAGCATTACTTTACTAGCATGTGAGATGAGTGCAATTGTGCGGTAATTGGAGCATTCTTTTGCATTGCCTTTCTTTGGAATTGGAATGAAAACAGACCTTTTCCAGTCCTGTGGCCACTGCTGAGTTTTCCAAATTTGCTGGCAGATTGAGTGCAGCACTTTCACAGCATCATCTTTCAGGATTTGAAACAGCTCAACTGGGATTCCATCACCTCCACTAGCTTTGTTCGTAGTGATGCTTTCTAAGGCCCACTTGACTTCACATTCCAAGATGTCTGGCTCTAGATTAGTGATCACATCATCATGATTATCTGGGTCGTGAAGATCTTTTTTGTACAGTTCTTCCGTGTATTCTTGCCACCTCTTCTTAATATCTTCTGCTTCTGTTAGGTCCATACCATTTCTGTCCTTTATTGAGCCCATCCTTGCATGAAATGTTCCCTTGGTATCTCTAATTTTCTTGAAGAGATCTCTAGTCTTTCCCATTCTGTTGTTTTCCTCTATTTCTTTGCATTGATCGCTGAAGAATGCAAGGCTTAATCTGAGGAATCTGAGGAAAGATAGAGGTAGGCCCCAAGGAAAAATCACTGGATTTGATAACTAGAAAGATATTGGTGGCTTAGAGAGTCTGAATGTCATTGGAAAGTGGCAGAAGCACCTGATAGTCAGTGATTAAAGTTAAAGAGAACTTAGGACATGGTGACAATGAATTACACCTCCTGTTTGCAGAAGTTTGGTAAGGAAGAGAGGCAGAATGGGCTTGATCTTCAGGGCAAAAAGTGTTCAAGGGAGAAGTTGTATTTTTAAACCAAGGAAGGAAGATGCCCAAGGCGAAGGAGAGACAGAAGATGTGAACAGAGGCAGTGACCCATAGATTAAATCTTGGGAGGGAGGAGGGGAATAAAACCCTGTGGGGGAGGGGATAGAAATTAGCCTTAGAGGACACTTCTGGTTAAATGAGGATAAAAAAGGAAAACTATGAAAAGGAAGGAAATTTGAGGCTTAAGGGAGGATAGTTGAAGGAGTTCAAACGGGAGTCACCTATCATCTCAGTGACTTAGTAGCAAGCAAAGAGGGCTGATTGCTGAAGAACTAATGCTTTTGAATTATAGTACTGGAGAAGACACTTGAGGGTTCCTTGAACAGCAAGGAGATCAAACCAGTCAGTCCTAAAGGAGATCAACACTAAATATTCATCAGAAGGACTGAGGCTGAGCTGAAGCTCTAATAGTTTGGCCACCTGATGTGAAGGACTGACTCATTGGAAAAGACCCTGATGCTGGGAAAGATTAAGGGCAGGAGGAGAAGAGGGTGACAGAGGATGAGATGGTTGGGTGGTATCATCGACTCAATGGACACAGGTTTGAGCAACTTCTGAGAGATAATGAAGGACAGGGAATACTGGTTTGCTGCAGTCCATGGAGTTGCAAAGAGTCAGACACGACTTAGCGACTGAACAACGATAGCAGCCTTTGGCGGTGGATCGATGGGAGCCTGAGGAAGGTGGGAAAGAGCTGGAAACTCACTAGGGGTCAGTAGAGACATACATAAGATTGCTCAGTGGACTCGAGCCAGGTGGAATTAGAAGCCAGGGATGTGTCTCGATCCGATCTACTCAGTAATGTGACTCCCTCTCCCCAACCCCCACCAAGGCCCCAAATGGGGATTAAAAGCAAAACGATAACTGGAATCATGTGAGATGACAAATTGGAAGGAGAATGGAGAGATGGATAAAGGATGAATGACTTCCTGAAAACCAGCCTCTTGAAAGTATGTCTGAAGCAATGGAGCAAGAGTAATAAGGGATTGAGTCACACTGGAAAGATGCAGGAATTGAAAACCTTGAAAATAAAGACCAGATTCAGCAGGGGTTAGAGAACATGGAAGAGGTGGAAAGTTTGGTGTGCTCATCAGGTCCAGTCTTTCTTATTTTCTCCCCAGAAGAAAAAATGTGGAAGTCATGAAGCTGGATGTTTTCATGGATTAACCTAATAAATAATGCCCTTTGTACTTTTTGGTGCACAAGTACACATGACTGTTGCCTGGTGATAATAACTCATGGTTAGAGTAGAAAGAGCTGAAGGTCTATCTGTAAAAAGGAGATGGGAGGGGGCATTATCCCTCATCTCAATCATGATGTTCTTTGAAGTTAACCTGGGAAATAGAATCTCAGTTTGAATTTTCCTTGAAGTTCTTTTTCATACACATGCTAAGTTATAGCAGGTTTTTTTTTACCCTCTTTTAAGTTTTTATTTCTTCTTTTCTTGGCTGTATGAAAATCAAAAGTGGTGTCTTTCAACAGAACACAAGAGATAGTCTTATGAGTTGAGGTGCCCTGAGTATATGGGCTTCGGGTTGGCTGAGTGATACCATTGATTCTTAGTAGGTCAGAGTGTAGCTACCTTTCTATCTGCATTTAAGGAGCTGGTCCAGGTAGTAAGTCTCTTTTGACCTTGGCCCAAATAATAAGGTCACTGTCCATTCTGCTCATATCTAAAACCCATCAAGGACAAAGTGGCACAGAAGCCCATGTTCTCAAGACAGAGGACACAGGCCCTGTCCAGAGGCCACTAGGTGATGCTGCTGGACCAAGACTGCCCACTTTTTTGGGATGCCAATATGAGTCCTTTGCTTTTAATGTGGGTACAATATTCTACAATAATCTTTTTAAAGGTAGAAGTGGCTGAGGTTTCTCCATCACCTCTGTGAAACTTATCAGGTTCTCCCTGTCTCTCTCTCTTTCTCTAGAGTGGCCAGTAACTGCTCTGAGAAAGTAGTAAACTAGGAGTAAGTAAAGTGAGGTCGCGTCGCTCAGTCGTGTCCAACTCTCTGTGACCCCGTGGACCGTAGCCCACCAGGCTCCTCCCACCATGAAATCCTCCAGGCAAGAATACTGAGTGGGTTGCCATTTCCTTCTCTAGGGGATCTTCCCAACCCAGGGATCAAACCTGGGTCTCCCACGTTGCAGGCAGATGCTTTAACCTCTGAGCCACCAGGGAAACTGCTCAGGCTGAAAGACACCATTGATATTTGAATAACAGTTTCCATGTTACAAAGAATTTTCACATGTCAGGTAACAACAAACTCCTACTGTAGAGCACTGGGAACTATATTCAAAAAGAATATATATATATATATATATATAAAGAGTGTTTATGTATGTATAACTGAGTCACGTTGCTTTACAGCAGAAATTAACACATCATTATAGATCAACTATACTTCAAAAAAAGATAAAAACAAGCAAACAAACAAGAATAAAAACCAAAGACTTTTTACATATCAGTGGGCTCACATAGCAGTGAGTTGTAGTGTAAGCCAAGACATCACATTGCCGACAAAAGTCCATATAGTCAAAGTTATGATTTTTCCAGTAGTCATGTGTGGATGTGAGAGTTGGACCATAAAGAAAGCTGAGCGCTGAGGAACTGATGCTTGTGGTACTGAAGAAGACTCTTGAGAGTCCCTTGGACAGCAAGGAGATCAAACCAATCAATCGTAAAGGCAATCAGCCCTGAATATTCACTGGAAGGACTAATGCTGATGCTAAAGCTCTAATACTTTGGCCACCTGATGTGAAGAGCCAACTCTCTGGAAAAGCCTCTGATGCTGGGAAAGATTGAGGGCGGGAGGAGAAGGGGGCAACAGAGGATGAGATGGCTTGATGGCATCACTGACTCAATGGACACGAGTTTGAGCAAACTCAGGGAGATGGTGAAAGATGGGGAAGCCTGGTGCCCTGCAGTCCATGCGGTTGCAGTTGGACATGACTGATTGAACAGCAACAATAGTTCCTTGTACAGCTCTGCTAAGACAGCGATGATTGTGTCTGACAGGAGGAAGCTGTGGGGATCCCGGAAATGAGCCTTTTAGTGGTGTGGTTGTAAGGTGGCTCATCCTTTCTCAGAATCTAAAGGGAGAGTAGTTTGAGCAAGACTGTAAAGTTAAAAATGGATGCAGGAATCATCGCCGGTTAAATAGAACCAGAGGGATATCAGGATGAAAAGAGAGGATAAAGCCTGAGATGGAGGCAAGAAAAAGTAAGGTTATATTACAGAATTCACACTTAGCAGATGTTTGCAGGGGGTGTGGTTTAACCTGGCTATTCCTAAGCATATCATAATAGAAATTTATTCTCTTTATGGGAAAAAGTTATAAAATGATTAATTACTTAACATATTTTTTTCTGATGTGTCATAGAACATATGTGTGACATAGGGAGCTGATGTTTGAACAAAGATAGCAACTTTCTCTTTGATGAGTAACTGAACAGATCTTATATAGCTGACCAAGCTGACGCTCCAGTCACCTTCACTACAACAGAACAAGGTTTGTTTCAGTTGTTTTGTCATTGAAGGTGACCAGTTAGGACTGGCTACTTGGAAATCAACTTGCAGTGGGAGCATTTTTCACTGTGACAGCCAGACAGCCTCAGAACCGTAAGCTGCCAGTCTCTGATCTTCAACATAGAAATAGTCACGGCTTCTCCAAATGAAGAGGGAGAGGGAAGCATGTTGCCATGTTTTGTTTCTCAGCTTCTAAGATATTATAGGCTCAACCAAAGCAAGAGTCAGTGTTCCTGATCTTGTCTGTGGTTTGCCTTTATTGTTCAGCAAAAGGAAGCTTCACACATGGAAAACCATATGTTCTATCACTTTTCAACTTGTGATGTCTCATCTGGGGGTGGTTTGAGCCCCCATCCCTCGACACATTTTTATGACTCCAAGATTAAAAGACCATACTCCATCTTATTTTATCGTATCTTTTGTGAGAGGCATGGAAATGTAACTCTTAGTGGAGGAGGGAATTGTATGCCATCTGAGCTGGAAACAGATGCTAATGTTAACCTCTTGGCAAGATCACTGGCAAGAATATACACAGTATTTTTGTATCTTTCAAAGTGAGGATGCCCCTGACAATAAAACCCAAGTATAGATTACCTCAATATAACCCCCCTCAAAATACCATTTTCATGTATAATAACATTCCTCTTCTTTTTCAAACCTTTAGTTGGTCACTCAATCAAAAAAAGAAAGCTAATTAAAGTAGGGGATCATAAAAAAATAGCTTACACAAATCTTATAGGCATTATTTAAACTTGAAACTCATAATTGTACACTAATTCACCAACCTTGTGAAGTAGGTCATGACCTTGTCCTTGAGTCGGGACCTGCTGATGACTGTTCTTCCTTGGAGCTTATGGACTAATGATACCCACACAGCATCATTTACAATTTTCAGCTTCAGTTTTTTTTTCTTTTTTTAAGTAATTTTTTTTCTGCTTGCAGACCTACAATACCCTTTCTTTCTTTTTTTTTTTTTCCTTATCTGTGTCTATTTACTTGTTTATTATTTTTATTTCTGGCTGCACTGGGTTTTTATTGCTGTGCACGGCTTTACCTAATTGCTCTGAGCAGGGCTCCTCTCTAGTTGCAGCAAGCGGGGCTTCTCCTTGCAGTGGCTTCTCTTGTTGCAGAGCATGGTCTCCAGAGCACACGGGCTTCAGTATTTGTGGCTCACCAGCCTAGTTGCTCTGAGGCACGTAGGATCTTAGTTCCCAGACCAGGGATCGAAACCATGTCCGCTGTATTGGCAGGCAGATTCTTAACTACTGGACCATCAGGGAAGACCCCAGCTTCAGTTTTTTAAGTGAAGGGAGAAATTACAGAAACTCACAAGACAATCTGATATCAGGATTCTTCTAGATATTTATGATAACTTGCCTCAATCTTTTACAGTTGTCTTGCTCACATTTAATACAAATACCCCGTTTTTACTGTTTCTTTGCAACACACTTGATGTGATTTTGTTGAAAGAGATCTCTCGCTCTTTGCATTCATATTAATTCCTTTAAAGAATCTTCAATTAAATTACATAATTACAGTAAATTCATAAAAATTCATAAAAATGAATGCTTAGTTGTGAAAATACACAAATGAGACCTAGAAGGACATGTCAAATGGTAAACTGCTTGTGATTATGAATGACTTCGTTTCTTGCTTCTTGTGCTTTTTGGTTTCCTATTATGCACATGTTAACTTTTAAGAAATAAATGTTATTTTAAAAACCTTAAAAATAAATAAATTACATAATTACAGTAACAAGTACAAATGGGAACCCTGGATTTAGGAACAGCCTCTTGCCAAGCATCCAATGCAGGGGTCCAGACAGACGTGTATGGGTACACTGATGAGTCTACTAGTTGTGAGAATTTGATATTCAATGGGCAACAAGCAGTACGCTTTACCAAGGGCAATGAGTGCCTTAGTTAGTCTTTCCTGATGGGATGGAGGCTGGTGAAAAGAGGGTTTTTTAAAAAATCATTTCCATTAAGTATGTGGGCTTCCCTTGTGGCTCAGCTGGTAAAGAATCCACCTGCAATGTGGGAGACTTGGGTTTGATCCCTGGGCTGGGAAGATCCCATGGAGAAGGGAAAGGCTACCCACTCCAGTATTCTGGCCTAGAGAATTTCATGGACTGTATAGTCCATGGGGTTGAAAAGAGTCGGACACGACTGAGCAACTTTCATTTTCATTATGTAGGTCCCTATAGGTCCATGATCAACTCTTTCACATTCTTTTATTGCATCAACACGCAGAATGGCTGCTCTTAGCTCACGCCTTTTACCTTTAAACAATTGCAATATACTATCCTTTAAAATCTGGTCTTGCCTTCAGGAGTTAGTGTATCTTTATTCAGGCAATAGAACTGTGTAAGTTAATGAAGTCTGTGACACTTCTGAGTGCAGGGTATCTCACATTCCTTTTAGTTTTTTCCTATCTTTTTTCCTAAAAGACATCTGCATTATGAACAATGGGAAATCTCTGTATGCAACCATAAAAGTAAAAAAGAAAGCCAGAGTGTAATTTAATGTTGGAAATCAATACTGTAAGCCTCTGATTGAATTGAGAGGTGGAGATGACATATATGTCCCTGGGTGGACTAGAAAACGTTGATGCATGCAAGCCTGCAGTCGGTCACAGAATATCCAGTCACACGTGTTTTCATTGCCTTTAGTATTTTCCAGCTCTAGACTACACCTGTTCTGACTAATGAAAGGGCCACCTTGACTGGGAGCCCTCTGAACCTTCCCATGGGGCCCCTTGTGCTTATTCATCCCTTGACATCAGCCTTCAGAGTACATGATACAGAAATCTTAAGGACAAAAAGAGGACTGAAAGGATACTATGTGCTCATCTGGCTAAATTCTTAATGTCTGATGATTATATCTGATTTTTAAGTCATTCTGAACTCTATCTGCAACCCTGCTCCCTTTTATCTTTCCTCGGCATCACAACCTTTACTACAAAGCTTATTTCAAGGGAAAACCTCTTAGAATTCAAATCACTCCTGCTTCTTGCCAGCCTGTTTGTTTGGGATACCAGCTTACAAGGTGTCCTTTGAATGATTGCTTTTAGTGAAATCAAAGTGACTCAAGGAGTAAGACTTTGATAACAGAATATGTGTTTTTCACTACTTCGTGGGTTCCTTTTGCAACTTGATGGAGTCACAAATGTGAAAACTGAAATGAATCATTACAGGTAAGAGGACTGAGGCTTGTGACCAACAGTGTGAACAGATTTCTAAAGGAGCACCAGCAAGGCCAGAGAAAGTGGTCATTTTGTGAGACTTCAGAAGCAACCTGGAGTCAGGTCTGTGATTCTAGAATGTTCTCAAATTGGGGTGATGGGTGTTCTTTGCTGTCCTGGGCTGCAGCAGTAAAAGTGCTTCTTGTCCTTAGAGGGCTTTTCCTTGCTTTTGGAGGAGTTCTTAAAGTGGTGGTGACTTTGGGGAGTTAACTAGGGATTAAGTGGGACGGATAGAAGACCATTCCCCTTCATGCTGGGTTGGTACCATGGATGCAGGACCCATTACCTCCATCTGCAAGCCTTCTGGAGCTGGTCCACCTGTGATGGATGTACTTCGTCTTGGTTAGAAAAGGCATCTTCAGCTCAAAAACTACATAATGAAGTAGGCTTACCATTCTTTGCATCAGAGTGAACACATTGTCTTAAAAGCAGAAAAAGTCACTAAATGTCCATTTATCACCTCTAATAAAGCATATTGAGAACTTATTATGGACAAGGCAAGGCACATGTACATTTCCATGAACCATTCATGTATCTTTAGTAATTTAATCATCCCCTTTCTACAAAGGAGGAAGATGAGGTTTAGAAAGATAATGGTCCCACAGCTGGTAAATGGCGAAGCTGGGACTTGCAGTTCTATCTAGTTTTAAAAATAGTGATCTTAACTAGGAGGCATTCTGGGGCTTTCCCGAGTATCATAAGATTTACTCAGTATCATTCAAGTTAGAGAAATGAAAACACATAATGTTCCATCTAACGTCTTCATTTCTTGGGAAGGAGAGCAAAATGAAAAGGCAGATACTTTTCCTGATCATATATGAAGATTGTCTTCCATGTTACCAAACAGATGCCATATCATCACCATGTATTTATTCAGCTTCAGGACAAGGAAGATAAATTAGTAGCTACTGTCTCACAGATAGGAAAGAGAATGGAGAACATTCTAGAATAATATGAAGTGTAAACTCAACTGAAAGAAGACTGTTCTTGCTTGCACAATAACTGGCACCCACCCTGGTCATTGCAAATGTCAGTTGCTGGGTGCTAATGGTGAACTGTGCTCATCCAGACCCCCATGACCGGTGAGGTTTCCTTTGGTCCTGTTATAAATAGGCTCCATGTTTGGCAGGGGCTGGCACAGCTTCTCTGGTCCAGTTTCTCCATGGACTTGTTTCCTGAAGCTCTCACACAGCCCACATGCAGACAGGCTGGCCATCCCAAGAAATGAGAGCAATTTCCTTTGCATATTTGCCAGGGTGTGGCTTAACACAAAGAACGATTTTGTAAATAATTGGACAACATTGTGATGAATGTTTTTAAACAAAACGAAATGAAAAAATACCTGGAAGACAGAATTGCCAAGCTCAAAAGAAATCCAGATGGATTTTCTGACCTCTTTCTGCACCAACATTTCCTTTATGTTCTTGGAAGTAGCTGGAGAGAGTTTTATATCTGTTCACATTTCAATCCTGGGACTTGGAAAGTTTCTCTCTTGGGCCTCAAAGAGCAGCGCGTGTCGCTATTAAACCTGAACTGTCTGGACAGCTGTGAAGATGGAAAAGAAATACCATGCCTGGAACATTTTCATTTTGTTGTGTGTATTGCTTATTGTGCAGCTGGTCTGAATTCTCTCTGAAAAGATGTTGTGCAGCTGTTTCTCTGAGGCACAACCTGAGGGCAAGTATCAACTCATCACATCACACGTTTCTGATCTCAGCAAGCCAGTTTGGCCTTAACTCTGCTGTGTATAATCACAAAAGATCACGATTTATTGGACAAACTCACTCTCAGAAGTTGCTGGAACACAGCATTCCATTCTAAGAGATTTTCTACACGCCCCCTCCCTTCCCCCATGCCATTTTCACAGTTGCCATGGTGACACTTTTGCTCTGATGACACCTCCAGGATTATTGCACCATCACAGTTATTTCTTCTGATAACTATTGTTGCTTCTTGTCATCAACATCATTTTGCCTGTCAGTTCATCACACTCTGATCCTTAACACCTGACCTTTACCCCAAACAGTCAAAAAGTGAAAAAAAAAATTCAGAATATAAGTTCCAAGAGATTACCAGAAGAGCAATTACCCTACATCAGGTTATTTATTTTTTTCTTTTCTTTTCCAGGTTCCCCCCATGTCAATCTAGTCCTTCCAGAATATGTGTGTATCAAGTTTGTCATATTACCAATATAGATGTGGCTTGTGGCCAGCACTTCTTGCTCTTAGAGAAGGAACGTATGCATGGATTCCTGCATGTGTGCATGGGGGGTGTTATACATCTAAAGCTTTCTAATATTACTAAAGGAAATTTTCATTAGACACTGGAAATGAGTTATTTAGGGAACACGTTTTAACAGACAATTATCTACCAATAATTATCTGCCTCCAGCACTGTGACTCTCCTCCAGGCTTTCTTAGGGTGACATGTCAGTGAGACTCCAGTTCTGCTGGGACACCCTGTACCTTTGAGATCTTTCTAAAGTTGGATTGAAACCCTACCCGCTCAGGTCTTGAGAGTCTAGAACCCTCACTTTAAGTCCCCACAAGTCCCACAGCTGTCTTTTTTGTGCTTTCCACCTCTGGATCCCCATGTTGATACCAGCTGCTCCTGCTGGATCTGGGAAAATACTGGAGGCAGATTCAGTCTTCGTCAATTTCTAGAGGAAACTCCCAAGGAGCAAGCTTGCCCTCTTGCCCCCTCTCTCTCCTTCCACCGCTCCCTCCCTCCTTTCTCCTTTACTCTTCTTTCTGGCTTTCCCCCTCCTTCACTCCCCCTTTCCTCTCTTTTGATAGGGGGAGGCAAGGCTTTGAGGATTTGGGGAGTTGCTAGGAGTCACTTCCTAGGGGAGCGGGTTTCCACCATCTGGTTCCCAGCTCCACCATGTCACCTCCTTTCTTCCTCGCTTCTTGTTATCTTGCCACAAGGCACACTTAAGAATTTCTTCCCCTTGTCTCCTATAAGGCAGCAGTCTCCAAAAGGAATTCATTTTTTTCCACTTGGTTTCATTTTGCCTGTAGATACGTTTGTAACAGGCTTCCCAGGGGGTGTTCAGTCGCTCAGTCGTGTCCGACTCTTTGCGACCCCATGAATCGCAGCACGCCAGGCCTCCCTGTTCATCACCATCTCTCCAAGTTCACTCAGACTCACGTCCATCGAGT